>JANIIA010000010.1:5160377-5188940 GCA_027478495.1 Erythroxylum alaternifolium | reverse complement strand
TATTATATAAAATATTAAAATAAATTTAAATAAACATTTATTTTTTATTTTTATTTAATTTATAATTATTATTAGTAATAAAATATTTATTTTATTTTTAAAATAAAATTTACAATAAAAGTTTAACTATCAAATTAAGAAATATTTGAAAAAAGAAAAAGGGGGTGGAGTGAGAGGCGAGAGAGGAGAGAGGGAAATTTTTTTAAAATTTTTTATTTTTTAAAATTTTTAAATTAAAATTTATTGCAATTTAGTTCCTATATTTTTCAAAATTTTCAGTACTGACTAGTATTTATAATACCAGCTGGTATTTAAACCCGGTACCAAAACTAATATTCTGGTACCGTTTTTCAACCGTTACGGTACGATATTCATACCAATGATCATGGATCTCAAATAAGGGATGTTAAAATACTTTACTATATATTTTTCCCCTTTTCCTTATTTTTATTGTTCTTACATGTTTAAAACATAGTAATAATGTTTTTCTTAAGTGTGTGGGGATATTATATCTATACATGATATGATTCTCAAGCTTATCATTTTTTATGAAATTCTCAATAAAAAATAATTTTTAGAAATTTTTTTACCTTTGAAAACATACTAATATAAATGATTTATTACAAATGTGATTTTTTTGGTGATTTGTAATGTCCATGCATCTAATTATGAGTGTTGGTGAATAAATAAGCCCAATTTGTTTTTTAACCTTGGAAAATGAATCCTTGACGAACATTATGATATTCTTTTTATAAATATAGATGCATCAAGTAATTGTAACAAGTTTTGAGTATTTTTATTATCTTATGAAGAAAAAGAAAATTGTGAATAAATGAGAATTGGATGAATTCACTATTAGACCCCGAACTTTTCTCGGAAGTTAGAATTATTAAATGGAAATTTGTTGGTGTTTAGTCATGAATAAAAATCAGAATTTTTGAATATAGAAATTTATGGAGTTTATGAATATTATTATATATTCTTTTTATTACATATGGTTGCTTGGATTAAATGGAAGTGTTAGAATTAAGTCAAGAAGTTAAAAGGCATTATATTAAATATGGAAGGTAAGTTTGGAAGATTATAGTTGTTTTAGATTAATAAGAGAAGAATAAATGAAGGGTGTTCGAGTGAAGAAAGTCATGTAAGAAAGAAAGAAACTAGAAGCTAGAGTAAGAGGATGAGAGTTGTGTAAAAATAAAAGAAAAGGGAGAGACGTGTTTGAGAGGTTAGGAAAAAGAAAAGGAGTCGTGTAAAATAAGAAAGAAAGAGAGAAGCAGAAACTGAAACAAAAAAGGAGAAGAAGGAAAGGAAGAAAAAGAAGATAAGAAGAAGAAGAAGAAGAAGATTCAGCTACGATTTTGTTAACCTCTATCTTCTTTTCTTGTTTTGATAGAAGCAGAAAGTAGAGAAACTATGTTTTTATGAGTTGAAATAAAGATGAAGAAAGAAGAGGAACAAGAGATTGATGTTTTAATATTTTTATGAACCCTTAACTAGATCTTAGTTCTTCTAGTTAGATAAACCAAGAATAGATTGAGTTTAAGGACATTCCTGGATATTTAAGCTTATTGAAGCTTTATTCGTGTATGATGATTAAATGAAAAATACGGTTGCTTGAAAGGAACAAGAAAGTCTAAGGCAAGAACAAAAGGAAAGGCAAGCTTGATCTTGGATTTGTAAGTAAAGAGTTAGGTAATATGTTTATAGTTTTTGTGATCATGAGCTGAAATTATTTGTTTGTATGTATATTTAAATGCTTGCTTTAACTCATTGTGAATGTGGGAAAAATGTCTTATGAATTTGTTATCATGTTTGCTTTGAAAGAAACTGCATTTTAGTATTGATGTAAAAACAGAAAATTCAAAAAGCATGAAAAATATGAATATGTTATGAAATATGTATGCATCAGAAAATCTGCTTACATGGGCAAGAGAGATACTATTTCATTCGTCACGTGTACATTGACCAAAAGCCTTCTCCCAAAGATGGACTCATTTTGTTCATGATGTAAACTTCGGTTTTGTCATTTTGTTCTATGGGATTCTCTCGAGCTATTATGTTTGTGCATTTCATCTTAATTTGTTAAAGGTGGAGCTTAATTGAGTGTTATTTTCTGATGATTAAATGAAGCATGTGATCTGATTTGTGAAATAATGTGTTCTGGTCTATATAAAATTCTCAAGTTTAGAATGTGAATGTTATGATATGTTGAAATTTAAATAATACTATGTGTGTGTGTGTGTGTCTGTGTGTGTCTGTGTGTGTGTGTGTCTGTGTGTGTCTGTGTGTCTGTGTGCTTGATTGTGTGTGGTTCGTTATCACTAGCTATAAACTGGCTATAAACATATTAGCCACTTAGCTTCCTAGCTCACCCTACAAATTTTTCCACTCCTCAGGTATAGACAATGCAGATCACTGAACCCTTACAAAGTTTGGCAACTCCAAAAATTTCAGACTTTTGTAACTAGTTAGTTTAGAGACTTTTTGTACTTAGAAGCATATCATGCATAAGCATTTGAGAATGTAATCTTTGTATTATGCTACTGATGTGGCTTCTTATATGTAATATGAAGTTGTGCACAAACTCTGTTTTCAGAATTCATAACAAAGGTCGCAGAAATCTCTTGTATATGTTTAGAATTTTTCTTCTGTTAAGACGACATTGTGGGAAATAAAATTGTTGGATGTTGGAAGACCTTTGGATAAATTTTTCTAAAGAAATTGTTTAATTTAGGAATTTTTATGTATAATTTTAATTGTTGGATTCGGGTCTTGTGATATTGTGTAAGAATATATATTTTTTGACAGTAGAAAGAAAAGAGGAAAAAAAGGATATAAAATGTTATTTGAAGATTCAAGGAATAAACTATATTGATTTAGGCATAATTTGACAAAATTGTCTTCATAAAAGTTGTAGATCTTTCTCTTAGCTTTCCAATGACATAAAGTTTGTAATTTTTGGACTTCGGAATAGAAAGTTATGATGTTTTGAATTTGATATGTGCGACTCGAAAGTCGCGATCATGTTTAAGCACGATCGCACGAACTTCATTATTCGAGACTATTCACCGAAATTCGCAATCGTGCATAAGCACAACCGCGACGAACCTCAATATTCTGCTACTATACATTAAAAGTCGCAATCGTGCCTTAGCACAATCGTGACTCCCCTTTGTTGGTATCTGTCACAGCTGTGAGAAATTTTTCTCACGCCCGTGACATTTGCTTCTTCCTCTTCTTCTTTTTATTCTTTAATTCGTAAGTTGATTTAATTGTTTTACTCCACATTTTTGACTTCTCATTATATTATATTATTTTATTATTAATTTTTTATATTAAAAAAGGTCCTTCAATGACTTCTTTTAATTTTCTTATGTCCAATTTATTCTAGGCTATTTATTTTAATTGTTTGTGTATTTGTTCTTGTTCCCACCAAGGAATTAAATTCTTTTATTTTGGTATTAATTTTATATATAATTATTTTTATTTTAAAAATACCTCGATTTTTAACGCCTTGTCATCACGAAATAAGAACCGAGACCGGGGCCAACATTCACTCTACTGATTTTATACTAATAAAAATGTCAACATTAAAAAGTAGAGCTAATAGTCAGTTTAGATAGGGACCTAGTTGAATAAAGGGAATGTATGTCAGGGTATTACTCTCATGTAATAAAGTAGGTGACTCTTCATAAAAGCTTGTAATGCTCTCTTTTATTTAATTTCATATCTTATTAATTAGGAGTGCTAATATGTTAAAAGTTGAAGCATTTTATCTTGTGTATATTCATTTTATGTTTGAAGTTGAATTCAGCAATTCGAGTTAAAGTTTGAAATATCATAAATTGAATTGAATTAACTAGTATATTGATACAAGTGGTTAGATGCTTAGTATTTTGATGACCTTTGTAAGTGGATGAGCAATGGAAAATCTTGATTGGTATGTTTGATTTGTTTAACACTTTTCTAGGATTGTTTTCTATTTGAGAAAAAATGATGGAATTAGTTTCCTTGAGGACAAGAAAATTGCTTAAGTGTGGGGGAGTTTGATATGATGCTATACATACATTACTTTTAGCATTATTTTCATAGCATATTGCTTACACTTTGGACTATTTTAGAGGACTTGATACCTAAAGTAAGAAATTTTATTGCAGGTTTTATTTCTATATCTTCAAGGAAGAAGAGCAAATTTCTCTTTTCCTAAACTACACACCCACATGTAACCCCCTGGATTAAGAAAAATAAACCTTATATTGTAATGTCTAGGTCCTATGTTGGCAATAAAAATCTCTAACATAGTTATAGAATGTGTTAAACACAACAAGGCCATTAACACAGTTCTGTGTTAAGGTTATGTTACTCATTAAAGGTTAGGATTCTAGTTTTAAAGAAGAGATGAAGAAGAGAATAGAGAGTCTTTTGGATGGGAGATAGTTTGGAAGTGTTGAAAAGTCATTTAGAAATCATTATACATCGATTATTGATCAAGAACAAGTTAACCATAAGATAAAGATAAACATTCGGTATGATCAATCAAAGATTCAAGATTCATGAAAATGATTTCTTATTCTTGTTTTCTTTCTTGTTTTTTTGTTATTATTTCTTATCTAGTTATGAAATAATTAGATGTAGATTTAAGTAGGACGAATCTTAGGATTTATGTATTGAATTATTCTTTAGTTTAATAAATTCCTAGTTTTCTTAACATTTTACCAAATTTTTATAATTGAATGAATTGAAGGAGCGAAAGTGCAAGATTTAATAATTTGATCCATGCATTAAGATCTGAGAGATGAGATGTATAATTAGATCACAACATGAGTAAAGAGGGTTAAGTTTAAGTTACTCCGGTGAGAATTGTAAGATCTTACTAGGTTAAGGTAAAACCATTAAAAAAAAGTTCATAGGGCGAGTTAATTCTTAGGTTATATTTATTTGAAAGGGATTCTAATTGACTAATCTAAAAGTAGGGGTTATAGGTGTCAAGAGAGAATACAATCGTAACTTAGGAATTCTTAATAGTCTAAGAAACTAGAAGTATTCATTAAATTAGAGTAAAATTAAACACAGTAATGTCCTAAGGAAAGCCTTACCTAAATTTAGCTTATTCATATATTGATTTATCATTGATCATCTTCGTGTTTGGGCATTTAGATTTGATTATTTTATTTTCTTCATTAATCAATCATAATCATTGGTCTATTTAATTAAATTTATGAAAAGTTGGTAGTTAACTGATAGTCCTCATGAGAAAGACCCATACTCACTAATGCTAACTACAACTAGGTCGTGTACTTAAGGTTAAAACATTATACAATCAATCATATGTGGAGAGACTTATTTAAATAAGTTGGTAAAGAACATAGGTAGGTTTGATACTCTTTTCTAAATGATAATGGGTTTTTACATAGTTGATGTTAACCTTTCCATACTAAGGTACATAAGATTAATTAGGAAGGTCGATGAAGCTTATTTTTACATAGAGAAAGAGAGATTTCTTAGGGAGATGCTGACCTACTGTTAAGGAGAGGGAGAGAGTGGAGATTTAACTAGTAATTAAGGCACCATAGGTAAAGGAGGCAATAGTAAAGTATAGAGACAACTAGCTCACACCATAAAAGTAAATGTACGAGTGGATGAATAAGAATGTTTTCCATATTAGGAATGAATAGAAAAGGCATACCTCTATGTTACAAAAGTTACAAGAAAAGTCAAGTGTATAAGGAAGCTCATCATCATCCTTGCTGTGAAATAAATGGAGTATCGATTGTCTAACTATATTCAACATTTGGGTATTATGAGCTCCTCCACAACCTTCATCGATGCCTGAGGAGGATACCAAGGATGATGATGAGCTTATTATAAATTGAGTTTTTTTTCTTATTTAAGCTTTAATTTTAATGATTTTTTTCCGTTTATACTCCTAAATTATAGAGCTTCATTTTAGTTATGTCAATTTACTTTTGTTTCTTATTTATTTTAGTTCGGTGTTATTTTTAGTTACATTTATATCTTATTTTGTTTGTTTATCATTAATTTGTGTTTGGAAGATAAGAATAAGTTTAGATGTTAATTACATTGATCATGAAGTATATACAATAAATAGGACCTTGAAAAATTTTCCTACTTTTTCTTTTTCCTCACTTTATTTTTATTTATATTTTCCTTAGTTTTTTATTTCTTCTTTATATTTGGTATTTTAAGGATAATCCACAAATTAAGTGTTATGAGGTAAATAATTTTTTGTGAGTCCTATTCTATTTTACCTTAGTAAATTAATTTTATCACAATTAGTTTAATAGGCAAAAATTTTGGGAATTTATAATGATGAAAGAAGAATGATTAAGACTACACATTTGAAGTTTGATTGTTTTATGATTTAATGTTTAAGCTAATAGATATTTAACACTAATAAACTATTTTGGCTTTAATTTGATTTGATGATTTTAAAATGGATACCAAATATGCAAAATAACTTTTTTGTATAATTTTAACGTATTTTAAGTTAAAAGTGACTATTTCCAAGCATTTTGGTATCCTTCCAAAAAAAAAGTGAAACAAATCCTATGAATAAAGTTAGCATAAATAAATTCATTATGCTAACTTTGACATAAATAAAAAAGTTAAAGTTTAAGAGTAGAGACAGTATCCATTTAAATTGGTAACCTAACTGAGTAACTAGGAGTATTTATGATAAGGTGTTTACTTGCACATTAAAAGGTTAGATGACTTTTCAAACAAGACTCTAATGCTCTCCAGTAATTTCAAAAAAATAAGCATTATATTTCATTATTGATTAAGGTTATTGAAGTGTTTAAAGGTGACAACTTCCTACTAGGTTCAATTTATTCAACTTAATGCAATTGCAATTATTTATTATTTTATATATGTCTTAAATATTATGTTTTATAATTGTAAAAAAATAACTTTATGTTTTATATTTGTGGAAAAAATAACTTTAAATAGAATGGGTAAGTTTTGATCAATTATTATGTAGATGATCATTAGAACCCTAGTAGCCTTATAATTCCACAAGTAATTAAGAAAATAAGTATAGTTTCTATTAAGAATATTACATCAAAATAATTAAATATGACAATAATTTGATAATAAATGTGTCATTATAGAAAATAATTGCTTCAAAAAAAATGGCTATAGCTTGTAGGAATATTATCATAAAACTCAATAAAGGTGAAAAATTAAATGATAACAATTATAAGATTTAAAGC
Organism: Erythroxylum alaternifolium; assembly: GCA_027478495.1. Taxonomy (NCBI): domain Eukaryota; kingdom Viridiplantae; phylum Streptophyta; class Magnoliopsida; order Malpighiales; family Erythroxylaceae; genus Erythroxylum; species Erythroxylum alaternifolium. Next base: position 5,181,705 of record JANIIA010000010.1, on the reverse strand, counting down.
ATGAATCCAATATGCACTAGACGAGAGAAAAATGATTCCTAAGCCACTAAATGAAATTATGGAAATTCTTAAAGAAGACATTATTATGAAATATAAGAAAATCTATGATGCATATGATACATAGAAAAAGAAGAAACCTCCTAGATCGCATTACATTGCTATGTAAATTGGTTACCGACGTCATACAATAATTTAATGAGGTATGACAATGTTAAGGATATATGATTTGATATAGCATCATACTTTTGTAGCACCTTCCTAACCAAACTAAATTCACTCATTATTAATTTTGACACCTATAAGAGAAGGACATACAATTTAATGTAGATATAGTTAAGGCTAATGTGAAATATGATTAGTACACTGAGTCATGTTGAGCACATTTTATTAAACTAATATAGCATGCTTTTATATCAGGTTCCTAACCAAATTAACTTCACGCATTATTAAGCTTGACACCTATAAGAAAAGGACATATAATTTGATGTAGAGATTTTTACGGCTAATGTCAAATATGTTTAGTACACTAAATGATGTTGATCACATCTTATTAGGTTGATATAGCATCATGTTTTTAGAGCAGCTTCCTAAACGAATTAACTTCACTAATTATTAAGTTTAACACTATAAGAAAACGACATATAATTTAATATGGAGATATTTAAAGCTAATGTCAAATATGATTAGTACACTAAGTGATGTTGATCACATCTTATTATATAAGCAATGTATACAAGTTATTATATGATCATTGCTTCAAAGTTGGAAGCATACAAAATTTTGCCTTAACCATAATGAGAATCTCAAGATGATGGAAGATACTAAGAGTTGGAGAAGGAACAGCTTAAATTTTACAAGCCTATACATTTAAGTTTAGCTCATAGAGAACTAAAAATAAGATAAGGAAATATTAAGAAAAAGAGGCAAGAAAGGCATTCATAACTCTTAGGATTTCAAGTAAGATAAGTCTAATCCAAATGGAAAAGTAAAAGGTCCTTCCAAATAAAAAAAAATACAGATAGTGAAAATTGTGGCATGAAAGGTTAATAAGCTGGTAATCGTCGCAAGCCTAAGAAGGTATGATCATACAATAAAGATGAGTATGTTTATTTATCTCTATTTTATTTTCTAATTAAATTATATCGTTTATAGGTTATATTCTCGAGATCCAAACCCATGCGATGAAGGACAGAGACATCTTCACATGATTTTAGTGAGTTTATATAGGACAATAGCCTTATATTTAAGTTAATCTCCATAATTATAGATAGGACTTTTTTTTGAACTGATTATTACAATCATGGTTTTATAGTGGATATTTTTATGGCATTACATGTTATTTATCTTATAAGTAAACTTATTTTTATTTAATTACATCATCTAATACATGTGATATTGAAGCTAATTTATGACATGCTAGATTTATTATTCTTTAAAATATTAAATATATAAATTATTTAAATATTATCTTTTACAAAATCTAAATAGAGTATGATTTTGTACTTGTAATAATTCTCTAGTTATCAAAATGGCACAAAACCCATTTAGTGAGGGAAAATGAGCTCTTAAGCTATTGCAATTAATCCATCTAGACATCTTTGTCCCAATGAATATGAGAACAAGGCTAAGAATTACTTATTTCATCACCTTTGTTGATGACTATAATAGGTATGGGTGTGTCTATCTAATTATGAAAATATGAATAATTATGTTGCTTCATAAAGCATATGAATTTAGATGAGCATTAGTTAGATAAAAATATAAAGGTTCTAAGAATTGACGGAGATAAAAGTACTTATTTGATCAACTTAAGAGGTTATGTGAAAAAATAGGAATAGATAGACAATTAACTAATCTACAAACCCGTCAATAAGATTATGTCTTAGAAAAGAGAAATAAAACTTTTCTTGAAATGAATAGGTCTTTGATGTAATAGACAAGATTTCATTTCACCTATTAAGGTGATACAGTAGTAAAAACCATGTATATTCTTAATTGAGTGCCTATCAAATTAGTTACTATCTTATAGTATAAGTTATTAACCTGTTAAAGACTTGATTATCATATCCAAAACCTTGGAGATATGCTTGCATTCATGAACCCTCAGATCAATATAAGAAATAGGTCCAAGAAATAAGAGTATCTTTATAAGATATTGGAACACTCTAAAAAATATATGCTCATACGTGAATGAGGTAATAAAAGAGTAACTACATTTGAGTCTTAAGATTGCACATTCTTAAAGAACTGTTTTCTATATGAAGTAGAAATAGGTAAAATTTTAATTTTATATGAGATGTCATATCAAGTCAATCATATTAGATGATATTAATTAAATGAGATACATCTAAGAGAGAGCAATTCAAATCTATTCCTCAAGAGATTCAGTTACACCACAGTATATGTAGAATAATTACTCAACGATATTTTGACACTAAAAGGGAAGCCATTATGATACTTTTCAGAAGAAGAAGAAGAGTCGAAAGATATGAAAGAGACTCTATCTAGTCTTATGAAGGATAAATAAGTAATGGAATAATAATTAAATTAAATGAGCTTAAACTAAGTCTAGAACTTAGATGATCTTCCTAAAGGGATTAAAGATATCAGAAAAATGGGTTCTTAAAATTGAACAAAGGGAATATTGAAAGATGTAAGGCACATTTAGTGGTGAAATGATATATGAAACAAGGGGTTGATTGTGAGGAGATATTTTCACACGTTATGAGGTTTGCTTCAATCTGGCTAATTGAAATTTTGGTGGCTGAAATAGATCTAAAAAATATTTTGTTGTCTTCAATTACAAATTAAAACCTTACATAATCAAATAATTTCAACTTCATGATCATAAGCATAACAAATTAAGCTTACTACAAATCTTATGAAAAAAAATAAGGGTATTGCATTTTTGTTAATATTTGTCTATATCATTAGAGATTGAAATTTAACCTATTAACCTTTAATACCATGTTAAAAAATTAATAATGTCTTTAACCAACAAGAAGTATAATTTAGTTAGATTTTGTGAACCTATCTCTATTTTGTGAACCTATCTCTATATATATAACCTTAAATAGTATGTTTTGATCGCATTGTAAGATCCAAAATATCGCTATGTTATTATATGTTGGTGCGGCATGCTTACGCATCACATATAGGATTGTTATTTTATTTTTGTGTTGATGTAACATATCATATATTACCATAAAGTATTTGATTAGAAAATTATTAACATAAAGGAATTAGTTGAAAAGAGTAGTATAATCATTTGATTTAAATAAAAAATATCATTCTCCATTTTGAGTACTGTAATACTAGCTCATAATTCGTCGTCGTCATCAATACCTAAGTGAATGCAGAGTTTGAGAGGTCTAATAGTATGCAATCTTATTCTTACATAATAAAGAGGTTATTTCCAATAATATCAACTCATAAATATTATGTAAATTAAACTAATTTGAGTCAAAAAGATTATTAAGCACGATATACATATAAAGAAATTTTCCTATGTATTATATACATGGACCTGCTTAGGCAAGTCAACGAGAGAGACCATTTATATCTAGGCTATTAGGCTATCCAACAATATCATTTCCTTCCTTTCTTTACATCTTGGTCAATTATATTTGTATGGTCTCGGATAAGCTTAGCAACCATCCCGAGCGTGTCTCGCCATTGCTTATTGCCATGCCATGCATTGTCGGCATCATCAATGCTGAGCTGCTTTCTCACACATATTATGCTTACGAATTTCGTTTTGTATGCATATACTTTGTGTCTGTCATTTATAGTGGTTCCTATGGCTTTTGACCAAAATGATTCAACCTTTTTCTAGCCATTAAGATGAATCGCTGCACCTACTACAACTTTTCGTATGATGTTGACAACATATTGTGCGCACTCGTGAAAATGTTTTGGAATTAATTTGAAAAGAAAAAATATATATATATATACACATATGTATAGAGATATAGATATGGAAACATGGCCTAAACGATGTCATTTTGTTGTGTTCAGATGCATTAAACAACGTCGTTTTACAGTGATTAACTATCCCTTTTTTCTCTATTACAGGTTTGTTATCTTTAATTTTTGTTTCTGGATTTAATTATTTTTATTTAATTACTTTAGTTTTTTATAATTAAAGATATAACCTTTTTGTTGTGTGTTTTTATACAGCTTCAAAACTGTTGTCTCTGCCTTACTCAATTTCAATATCTACTTTTCAGTCTCTACTCTTCACTCTCCAACAGATTATATTGATAATTTTATTTTGACTTTTTGTAAATTATGGTATTTATCATATGTATGCTTAGATTGTACAACCAACAACGAGAACATTTAAAGTCCAAACTAATATTATTTATATGGGCTGATATTTGTTCCATTGAGTTAATTAAATGAATATGACATTTCTCATATACCATTTTTTTGGCTCATTTTATTTTATAATAAATTTATTTTGTACTTATTCATTTCAAAATTTTATGTACACTTAATAAATATGAATTGTTTGAAAATATATTTTTATTATACAATTATGAATTATTTTAATTAAATGAATGTGGCATGTATCATATACTATTTTTGGTTCACTTTATTTTAAATAAATTTATCTTGAACTTATTCATTTTAAAATTTTATGTTAATTTAATATATACAGCAATTATGAATTATATTAATTAAATGAATGTGACTTTTCTCAAGTATCATTTTTTAGTTCACATTCTTTTAAAATAAATTTATTTTTGAACTTATTTATTTTAAAATTTTATGTATAGTTAATATATATAATTAAAAAATATTTTATTAATTAAATGAATGTAAGTATAGTGTTTTTTGATTCATTTTTAAATAAATTTATTTTGAACTTGTTATTTCAAAATTTTTATTTATTTTTTATATATAGATTTAAAAATTATTTTTAATTTTTAAACAACTCATTTTAAAAGTTAAACAAAAAACAAAAAAGAACTAAACCCTAGCCCAATCAAACTTTAAGTCAAACAAGCCTAGACGTGTTTGAACACCTGAGTTCAAAACAACCTAAATTTTATATCAAATTTTCTATTCCAATTATTTTATTTCAATCTTGTTTATTTAACCTTATCTATATATTTATATGAGATTCGTATAAATATGTAAATAAGATTTAATAAAATATAATAGAAATATTATAACTAAAAAAAATCTAATCCCCTAAATTTAATTGAACTTAGCGCTGAATTCGGGCATAATATTATCTAACCCAAGCTAGACTTGACCGTTGCAAACTTTGAAGTTACTATCAGATAATAAAATGGCCTATATGCTGTCCACATCTAAGATCGAACCTGACAAGAAAGTTTTGATAATTGAGAATTTTCATACTTTTTTAAGAGAAAAGAAGTCGTGACAGAGAATTGAATTTTTTTTGACAATTGTTAGCATGTTTTACGGCCGTTTAAATTGAGTCCAAATCTTCTATTTAATATTACTCTACTTTATTCTATCTAATAAAATACATTATCATTTTTACTTAAATTTTAAGAGACTCATTTACTTATAACTGTCACGAGTGTGACACGTAAGTCACGACTGTGATTTTTTTATTTTTTACATTTTTATCATTTTAATTTTAATTATATTACTATTACTTTAATGAAAAATTAAATTATAATTATAATTATGTTAATATTAATTTTATAAAAAAGTTTAAATTAAAATGATTAAAAACAACTTTTATATCATGGGCGTGACACTTAGATGATATAATGAGTCATCAGCTAATCGCCTATCAACTGATTTAATTAGCAGATAATATCAACTATTTATTAAAGATGTTTGGTAAATTTAACTATTTAATATTAGTTGTTTATGTATAAAATGATTTTAAGGGCATGACTTTAAAAAAATTATAAAGACACAAGTATTATATCTTAGTATTTTTTTAATATTTTCAAAAGAAAACAGGGCCTATTTGGCAATCAACTGATTGTATTAGCGGTTAGCTGATAACTCATTATATCAGCTGATTTGATCAGCAGATAACATCAGCTATTTATTAAAGATGTTTGGTAAAATTAGCTATTTATATATAAAACTCTATAATTTATAAATTAATTAAACAATTCTAGTAAATTAATTAATTAAAATAAATTGTTGAAATCAAAATAAATTATTCTACATATATAATATATTTTATAATTTATTCACATTTCACAAGCATTCTATGTAGAAAAAATTTTTATCATAAATATACAAGATAATTAATATTGCATTAAAATGTATGCGTGCTAATATAATAATAATAATAATAATAATAATAATAATAATAATAATAATAACAATAATTAATTTTTTAAATTTAATTTAATATTTTTCATAATTTATAAATTAATTAAGAAATTTTAATAAATTAATTATTTTTTAATTTTTAATTTTTATCTTAAAATTTTATTTAAAAAATTAAAACTAAAATAATGAGAAAAATTTTGAAAATTTTGTCACTCACAATTTTTTTTATTTTTATCATTTTAAATTTATTTTTATTTAAAAATTGAAAAAATTAAAAACATGAACAAAATTTTGTCAAAATTTGTTTGTTTAATCATTTTATTATAATTTTTATAAAATTAATATTAACATAATTATAATTTAGTTTAATTTAATTTTTTGTTAAAGTAATAGTAGTATAATTAAAATTAAAAAATAAAAATTCACAGACAGTTACAAGTAAATGAGTATCTTAAAATTTAAGAAAAAATGACGACGTATTTTAATTGAATAAAATAAAACAGGGTAATATTAATGTTGAAATGAGCTTGGAGGCACTTGCTGGCCCCGGTGCATATCCAATTGTTAGCCTGGTGTAATCTTGCGAGGCACTTGTTACGCAGCCAATCCTGCCTTTTGTTTGCGTTTCCATCTTGAAGTTGTTTGAGTATATTCTCCGGAAGCGCACCTGTCAACACAGCATTTGTGCGGAGGCAATTGGAGTGAACATCGATCACACAAGTTGACCACCTCCAAAAAGTTGGAATCCACTTTCTTGTCCTCTCGAAATAACTTTGCCGAAACGTTTGAAGATCGCGACGTACGAGCCAGAACCACCACTTAAATTGGACAGAACATGACAAAAAACAACTGGCTCTGGTTGACAAGGCAGTTGTCATAGCACGTGTCATGAATTAAGACAGATGCCCGTCTGTTGCGTCTATCTATCGAGTTTAGCCGAACAAATGATGCCAGAAATCGTCATTGGATACATGCGTTCTTATGGCAGATGGCATCAAATTAGATTTTATGAAGCAGTGATATGTGTGGGTAGAGAAAAGCTTCCTTTATGTTTTCTTTTAAGAATTATGGGAATCCACAAACAGTTTTCATTGCTCGCGTTGGTTCATCTTAATTTAAAAGTTAAACTTTATATAAATTTGATTATAAAGTTGAATTTTTAATAAATAATTTTATTTTAATTGACTCAGCTCAGAACATAACTCAATAATAGATATTGATTTCAATCGCCTTTTAATCAGCTCATCTTTCTAACCATTACCCAAAAAGCTTTTAACTGTTCCCGTTTCTCGTGTGTCCCAAAAAGCTCCACGTAGTAAGTAGAACCAAATTAGGTGACGAGATCCACAAACTCAATAGAAGAAGATAATTAGAATATACAAGACAAGTCACCGAGTTTTAACGGCTTTTTTACAGCTCTAACAACCTTGTTCCGTAAGTCTATGGTAAATGTCTAACCCCCAACTTTTCTCTACATGTCTCATCAATCAGTTGCAACCACCAACGAATGGGAATAGGAAAATGAGAATGATCAACCAAGGAGAACTCTTCTCTAGCCGAGAAATGACTATCTTTCACATCTGACGTCATCCAGATTTCCTCGATCCTCGCACTTCTTGGCCTACAGTTGCGTGATTCTAGAATAATTGGGTTAGCTTACCTTCTTGAGTAAATCAGTTAGTTAGCAATGATATTGTTAGTTTAATTAATAAAAATAAATTTTATCTTTATGTATTTTATTAATTACATTTGACATTTTGTATTAAAAATAAAATCTTTAGAATAAATATTGTGCTTAAAATTATGAAGAAATTATAATTATGTTCAATTTTTATTTATTTATTATTCTTAAATTGTTCCTAATTATTGTTTCAATTTGATGAGGTATTAATTTTTTGAAATGAAAATAATTTATTTCCAAATCAAACAAGAAATCTTTTACATCCTTTGTTCTATTTTTAGATAAGTGAGTTGTCCTAAAATAATTAGTGCCTATTGCTTAATACACATAATAAGATCACTACTGTTAGTGGAGTGTTCTTTATCTTAGATAGGTATCTTTCCCTCTTATTGCCATTCTTCTCTCCATCTATCGACTATTCCACTCTGCCCATTTTAGCTCAGTGGATTAAAGCGACTTCAATTGCCCTCCCTTCTTACTGATTGTGAAGTACATACTAGGCTTCTAGTAAAATCAATTATGTGCAATTATCTTGGGTGCTTGTTCAAGGTATCTCTTGCAACTTCTTTTTTGGTGAGTTTTGTGCATTTTAGTTATATTGATTGCTACCTATAAGATGCTTCATCTCTCTCCCTACTTCTTCTCCTAGACTTAGGATAAACCTAGTAATGGATAATGAGTTAAAGAGTGATTTCATTGGCTAGAAATTAGCATTTCTGATGTACTCTTTGTGCATCCACTTCACCTATAATACTTCTTTGTCATTAAATAATCCATATATTATTCTAACCATTAGTGACCTATTTGAGTTCCCGATCCTCCTTGAGTTTTAGGCAAACAATTATCCTTCTATTTGATTTTGGAAACCCCTTTACTATTTCCAACTCCACTTCTCAGGAAGTTCCTAAGAAACCTTTCAATATCCTTGATTATTTTAGTTGGTAGGACATGTAAGCTCTAGGAAATATGCATCCCATTTGTAATTGAATTTATCAATTGTACCCGACCTAAATAAGGTAGATGCTTTGACTTCCAACTATTAGTTCTGCCTCAAATAGCATCAAATGCTAGCTTACAATCCTCATAGGATAGTTTTGAAGCTGAAATAAGAAGTCTGAGATACTTGAGAGGAGCTTTAGACTGTCCATTAGCAAATGGATTGAATTTGCAACAACTCCATATAACAAAACTAGGTCATCAACAAATGACATGTTGAATAGCTTAGTTCTCTAGAATTTATAATGTAATTTGAACGGTCTACTTGGGATATCTGATAGGGATCAACCTTACCAAACCCTCTATTGGTAAGGGGAACCATTAGGGAGAAAAAGGATTTTTCCTATTTGACTTATTTTGCTCCCTTAAACAATTGAGTAGCTTTTCCATTAACCAACACACTAAAAGATGAACATGCATCGGGCAATCCAATTAACGAATTTAGAGGGGAAACTAAGAATATATAGGGTTTGGAATATGAAAGACTAGTTGATATTGTCAAAGGCCTTAGTGAAGTCTATCTTCAAAGAACAACTTTTGATGTTTTTATTGGAATTGTAGTCTTTAAAGAATTCTTGATTCAACAATAGACTATCAATGTTCCTTCTTACAATAAAACCAGATTTTGAGAAATTAATAAGATCTTCCATTATAGGTTTAAGTCTTAGGGCAAGCATCTTCTAGATAATTTTGTAGAGTAGGTTATAATAAGAGATTGGCATGAAGTCCTAGAAGGATGATGGTGACAAATATTTGGTACATTTACACCATCTTTGAGCCAAATGACTCTTATTCTTTGCTGGAGAAGGAGGAATGATTGCTAAATGACCACATGTAATAAGATAGAGCTATTTTTTCATTGGAAAGTAAAATTGGGTCTTATGGAGAGATTGCACAAAGTATACAGCAAGCTCATTTTTGGACTTCATTAAAGCATGATCACTGGATTCTCTTGAAGAATTGAGAAGCTTGGGTTCCTTTTTTATACTCTTTAGCTTTTGAACACAAACAAATTGTTTAGTGCCCTTATGAATAACATCGGGTCTCTTTCTGCAAGCATCCAAGAAACTTGATTCATTAACCAAAAAGTTATTAAATCTAAAAGGAAAAAAAGCTTGTACCCTTCTGGAATAACGCTTCAGTGATGATAGGAGTGTGATTAGAGAACAAATGATCTCTGAAATATGCAATTTTGTTAGGGAAATGAGCTAACCAATTAGCATTAACAAGAGCTCGATTTAATTTCTTCCTTACAAACCAAGTAGATTTTTGCTTGTTAGATCAAGAGAATTGGTGCCCAATTTGTTTCAAATCAATTACTGCTAGCTTTTCAACACATTCTCGGACATCATCCGAGAAGTTTCTGAGATTCCAATTACCTTGAACTTCAAACCTATATATGACTGAATTGAAATTACCACATAACATCCATGGTTTGTCATTGTTATTGCTGAAATGGATCGAGTTATTCCATAAATCCTTCCTCTGAAGCCCGAAGTTACTAGCATACATAAACGATATTAGTAACTTTGTTTTCTCTTGTAAGAACTAAGCTATGTTTATTCATTAATGGTAACTTCTGGAGACTCCATGCTCCTCTTAATCGGCTGTAACCACAATATATCCCAAATTCATCCACTGCGGACACCTTTTATTGTACAAACCTTCCAACTTGTAAACTATCAAACAAGATTACTATAGATTTGCTCATATTCAGGAATCCAAAAGTAAACTAGAGCAGAATTGTTTGACACAATATTCTTCCTCCGAAGGTATCTTTTCTTCTATGGCTTATTGTCAAGAATCGACTTAATACTACTCCTTAACATCAACAGAAGCTGCTCTCTATGTTCTACACAAGATGAAACTAGAGATCATCTATTCTTCATATGTTCAATTTCTAAGTTTATTTGGGAACAGGTGAAGCTAAAATGCTCATGGATTGGTTCTTATAATTCTATCTCCGTCATTATTTGTTGGCTAGTCACTTAAGCTTCTATTCCTGTGATTGACAAATTGATCTACTTACTTACTGACTATGGGATTATGTGTGCAAACAATCTGGAAAGAAAGGAATGCAAGAAAGTTTTTATTCAAATGCAAAACTGTAGGTGCACTTATCACCGAAGTTATAAATGGGATCCGAGAAATTATTTTACTGAGAAACCTTGCAACAGATTATAGCTCCACTCTACTACTCTCCCTGAATCTCTCAATCGTGTGCTACCTACATATATTTTGTATTTTAGGTGTATCCAGTGTGTTCCTTTATGTTAAGGGTTAATCCCATGAAACTCCTTTAAGGATATAAACTTATTTATTTATTAGTTCATTCCTTCTTTCCTTAAAACAAACAATATGATAATATAAATACGAAAGAATTGAAATATTATAATTTTTGTATGGAAGATTTGAATTGTTTAAATAAAATTTTCAAATAAGGAAATCCTAAAGTTATTATTCAATATTTAAAGAATTTTTATAAATGAAATGTGTAGTTCATTAGAAAATATAAAGTAGATACTTAAATAAAATGATGGGTTATTATTATCCAATTTAAGAACAAATTATTGCTTTAATTAAATAACTAGATAAAATAGATAAATTCTTCTTTTTTATATCAAGTTAGATTAATCTTTTCAATTTAAAGACCCCTTAAATGAATAATATGCATTCTTGGTTTAATTTTAGTTATTTTATCATAAAACAAAGATGTCTATACGGTGATTTATCTTATTCAGATATTCAAGATCAAGAAATAATATAAATATCTTTCGAGTAAGTCCTATAGGTAGAAGGAAGTTTGGAGCTAACAAATGTTTACTATTAAAATTCATTCAAAATTTTCAATGGTAACTTGATAATTCCTCAAACAAATTATGTAATGAATATAATTTGATAAGATATAGGGAGAATCTTATTAAAGATATCTATTGTATTAACTTAAGCTCGTGCAATTATGGTGGAGCATATATTTAGGGATGATTGTAGCACAAAGATTTTAAAAGTAACTTTCAATTTATTAGATAGAAAATATCATTCTTAATAGTATTACATTAACATGATTTGAACCTCCATACTTATTCAAATATCTAGTGTTTACCATTTCACTAACAAGCTATCTTGAAATTGAAATCTTATTCCATAAAGATAGTATCTATCTAATGTCATGTATAAAATGTATGACAAAAGTGGAGTTTTAGAATCTTGATTGGGCCTCTCAAAAAAGCATAATTCCAACTTCCAATTATTTTAATTTGATTTGTCTAAACATTAATTATATGTTACAATACAAAATTAGTATTATATATTGATCAAACCCATTTCTTGATTAAATAGAAACTCGTTGAAGTTAAAAAAATAGGATCTAAAATAAGGAGTTATAAAAATAAAAAATAATTATATTTATACTTAATCTTGAATGAAATAGAATGATTAAAAGATTCTTATTTATAATTATAATTTTTATTTAACTATGTTAGAATAACTCTTTTTATTTTTGTACTGATAATATTAATATATATAATAAATGTACATATAAATAAGCTTTTTCCAATTTAATTTGATATAAAATAAATAGTGTGATAAGAATAGAGATGTTAATTTTAGCCCGACCCTTAATTTTGATCCGAGTTGACCGAATCGTAGGTCAAATTTTTGATAAAACGGCGTCGTTTTGACTTTTTTTTTTAAATATAAGATAGGCCGGGTTAGCTTATGATCAAGCCGAATCGGGCTATCCCTAGCTAGGAAGTATGTCCAAATAAGCTGATTTAAAACAATTTTTAGGCTTTAAACTCCGTGAATCTAAGGTTAAAAACTTTTAGGGATATGATTTACGGTAAAAGAGATAAACACTGTTTTCAATAAAATAGTTACTATTCTTACTTTTGTTAGGGAAATAGGTAAAAATAAACAAAATAATCCATGTGGAATTGGAGGAATTCGCGTGGTACCATCTGATCCATACACGTGTAAAATAACAATTGACAGTCACTTAAAAAGATCGGCCAATCAGGAGGACTAACTGGTAACTACCGATCAAGACATCTCCAAAACATCATCATCGACGTGCCGCGAAAATATCATTTCCTAAAGCTGATATCTTTTCTTAATACCGCTATTAGCTCTTCCATCCTTAATTAATGCTTATGTGATTCTAGAAGCAAACTCCTTCTTTTCCCACATCGCCCTTCTCCTTTTATTCCACAAAATGGAATGATCGAACATAAAATTCCCAATTATATTTTATTAACTGTTTTTTCAATCAAATAGAGAATTTTATATTTATAAATATGAAATTCAAAGCCTAAGACCGTAATTTGAAGAGGGAAGCATGGGAATAGTTGCCGCATAAATGAGGTAAGCTGTTCCGACCAATAATATCAAAGATCCTCTCTCTCTTTCTCCTTACTCCTACCATTTATATATATCATCCTCTCCCTCTCAGCCTGAGTCACAGGCTTAACCTTTCCCATATTATTCAACAAAAGCCTACGCTCTCTCTCTTCCCCCCCTCTCTCTTAGTCATTTTGGTTTGTCTGCAAGAGAACAAGCGACTGTTGAGGCTCATCTGACTTCTTTTACAAGATTCTTGGAACTTTTGCATCTCCCATATCATCACGATTATGAAGAAATCTGGCGCTTTTGCTGCTTCCGTTGCTGCTGCTTCATTCACTGCCATCTCTGTTTCTTCTTCTTCTTCGTCTTCGAACAACACCAGCTTAATGGCTAATTCAAGTCTCCAGCTTTCTCGCGAGGTAGCCCTTGAACAACTCTCTTGTGGGTCTCCCTCAAATATTTTAAAACCAGTTTTTGTTACGATTTACTTGTACTTTTATTTTCTGGTTGTTATCTTGGTCTTCACTGTTTATGAGTCTAAACTTAAATCCCCCTTTCCTAACTTTCACAACTCTTTACTAGTTCTCGCTTCATCTTTGAATTTTACAAGCTTTGTGTAGCCCATGTTTTGGTTTTATTACCCACAATCTTTTCGTTACAATTTTTTAGTCTTGGTGATTGATTACTAATTGTGTAACCCAACACATGTACATTTCATTCTTGTAGGACTCAAACATAGACCATAAGACGTCATCTTCTGCAGATAAATTTGCTCCTAAATTTGATGGGTTGAGGTTTATTGAAACTCTGATTACGGCTCACAGATGATCATCCTCATGTCTTCGGAGGCGCTAATTCATCCTCATCTCTGATTTGGATTGCTACGACAATATAATAGGGAGTTTTTTTTTTTTTGGGGTCTCTTATAGTTATAATAGAAGTTAATGAAGGGTTACGACTTTATGTAAGCAAAAAAATGCAACGGTTGGGTCAAGTTTTGTACTGGAGTTGATAGCCAAAGGCTTGGACATGCGGTGGTGGTTATTCTGTTTTTTAATGTTTGTTATTAAACGGAAGGCATGAGTGCGATATTTCGTGTTCTAGCATTGAGAAATACTTGGTAGTAAAGAAAGATTTACAGGTCATCATACTACTCAGCTATTATTGGACTATCATTTATTTGATTACGTAGCTGTCCTCGGAATATTATTTTGGTGATAAAAATTGACCAAATGGGACCATCAAAATAGTATTTGCAATACATAATTTATTTTATTTTTAAATCGAACAACTTTGATCAGTTCATTTCTTTAATAAATTAATCATTTGACAATGCATACGAGGTTTAAGTTATTATTTCTTCTGCCACCAGCACCAGCCAAGTTAGATGCTGACCTCGGAAAGCTGATACAACAAATCCTAATCAATGCACTTATGTACGCAGAGTCCCCTGACGCCCTAATAGTCTGCTCACCTAGGTCTGTGGAGTCTGACAAGATTCAGAACAATCAGGACAATATTTAATTTCAATCGTATTTTAATTTTTTAAAAATTAAAATTACTTTAATTTTATAAAACAAATAACAAATAAATTATAATAAAACATGAATTTAAATTTATACTTTATTGTGAAGCTTGAGGGCGAGCTTTGGAGTGATAAATAAGGTTACTCCTTTGTGACTGGAAGTTCAAAGCTCCGAATAATAGAAATAACCTTTTTGTAAAAATATAAATAGAAGATTGCATAAAATTGATTTCCATTTCAACCATCGTAGTTATAAAAGTATTATAATAAGTTTAGGACATTTTACTAATTTAATTGAAATTAAATTTTAATTTTAATTAGAAAAAATAATTAAATACCAACTATGCCTAAATAAGATCCAATATTTCATATTGATCTTTATTTATTAAATATCTCATATTTAATCATAAAGTTTTTCAAATTTTAAAATAAAGTCCAACTTGATTAAAATATCTTTGGTCTCTTCAACTCGTTCTTTATGTGAGATATATTAGTTTTAAATATATTGACAATGGACAAAAATTATAACTCTAAATCATATTCATGATTAAATAAATTAGAAGTTTTAATTTATCTTTAATTCTCTAATTAAATAAGTTATATCCATAGATCAAGTAGGCCCGTTTTTAATGTTTTATAGGCCTTGAACAAAGTAAAAAAATGATCATATTTTGCCTCATTTTGGTCTTTATAACTATCAAGAGTGAGTTGTAGTTGAAGCATGTATTCGAATAAATTTAGAGTGCTGGTTAAATTTTGTTAAAAGTCGAATATGTATGGAAAAGTAATGGATTGGTTCTTTGAATTCTGGCAAGCTTTGTATTGTTTTGATATGTTTAAGTCCTATCTTAGGTAACATCCACATATCCTTCCAGGGGACATTTGGGTGTTACATCTTACTAATTTATTAGTTAAACATTTATCTTTTGATTTTGATGATAAATGTTTAATTGCTTTTATTAGGTTAAAGGAGACACTTATTTCAACATCAATATTGACATTATTGGATTGGTCTTAACCATTCGAAATTATGTGTGATGCTAGTGATCAAGTGGTAGGTTGTGTGTTAAAGCAACAAAAGACAAAAGGTTGCATGATATCCACTATGTAAGAAAGACTTTATTAGGAGCCAATTTAAATTACACAACTAATAAAAAGGAGTTGATAGTAGTGGTATTTGAAAACGACAAGTTTTTATCATATCTTTTACCGTCCAAAGTGATTATATATATAGACCATGCGGTGTTGAGATATTTCTTCATCAAGAAACATGCGAAACTAAAACTTATCCTATATGTTTTGCTTAGATATTAGAGACAAGAAGGGGGAAAAAAACTTGGTGATTGATCACTTATCACGTCTTGGAGGGGAGAAGCAAAATGGTGAAGAAATTAACGAGCAATTTCCAATAAATCCTTAGTGATGGTACATTACCTATTTATTCCATAGCATACTAATATAGCAAATTATGTTTTCGGTAGTATCCTTCCTCTTAATTTGTCTTCTTAAGGAAGAGATTCTTGTACGAGTGTACTCATTATTTACGGGATCAATCACTGTTATATAAATGTTATGCCGATGGAATTTAAGAGATGTGGTCTAAAGGAGGAGATGTTAGAAATATTAACTCATTCTCATAATTCTACTTATTTAGGGCATTATATAGCAAACAAAATGGCAGCTTGAGTATTAGAATATGGATTTTATTTAGCTAACTTGTTTAAGGATGTTTATGATCATGGAATGCAATATGATCAATCTGAAAGGGTGGGAAGTAACTAAAAGAGAGACAAGATGCCTTTCTAACATCTTAGAGATTGGTGTCTTTAATGTATGGGATTTGGATTTCATAGGACCTTTTCCATCTTCTATGGGGAACATATACATACTTTTTGGGGTAGATTATGTCTTAATAGGGGCTAAAGCAATGGCAACTCCAACTAATGATGGTAAAGTGGTGTAAAATTTTATCAAAAGGATATTTAGTAGATTTGGAGTTTTAAGAGTGAATGTAAGGGATGGAGGAGAAAACTTTTGCAATAAATCATTTGATGCTCTTCTTAAGAGTTATTGAGTCTATCATCAGATGGCCATACCCTATCATCTGTAAATAAGTGGCCAAGTGGAGGTTGTTAACTAGAGGTAAAGAGAATCTTGAAGAGGATAGTTAATGGTTTGAGGAAGAATTAGGCATTAAAGCTTGATGATGCTTTATGGGCATATCGAACCGCCTTCAAGACACTTATTGGTATAACATCCTTTCAATTTGTCTATGGAAAAACTTGTCACTTGCCCGTGGAGTTGGAGCATAGGGCATATTGGGTGATTAAGGTGTTAAATTTTGATAGGAAGATATCTGGTGAGAAGAGACGACTATAATTGAATGAACTAGAAGAGTTAAGATTTGATGCTTATAGAAAGCCAAGTTGTATAAAGAAAAAATGTAAAGATGGCATGATTCTCATATTAAGAAGGAGTTCGAAATAGGTGATTCGGTTTTGCTTTTTAACTTAAGATTAAAGTTATTTCTAGGAAAGCTTAGGTCATATTGAAGTGATCGCTTCAAAGATACCTAAGTGTTCAAGTATAGAGTTTTACAATTGGAGAATGATAAAAAGGAGACACTCAAGATTAATGGCCATATATACAAACCATATTTTGGAGGAATATACTTATAAGAATGAGAAGTAGTTTCTTTCCTTTCCTTTGGTTAAAAAACTAAGATTGGTGCCCTTAAAATTAGCATATTATTGCTTTTATAGATTTTCATAATTTCTTGTGTGCTTATTGCACTATTTGTTTATGGTTTTTAAGTTATTTTGATTGATGGATGTTTATAGCATGAAGTTGTAAACTTATTGTAGAATATTTCTAGGAGGGGTCACAATTGTGCATAAGAGAATAACAAAAAGCTGAAG
The DNA here is from genome assembly GCA_027478495.1 of Erythroxylum alaternifolium. Taxonomy (NCBI): domain Eukaryota; kingdom Viridiplantae; phylum Streptophyta; class Magnoliopsida; order Malpighiales; family Erythroxylaceae; genus Erythroxylum; species Erythroxylum alaternifolium. The sequence continues at coordinate 5,163,968 of JANIIA010000010.1, read as the reverse complement.
AGAAGAATGGATGCAATGAAGGCACAGTTGAAGCAAGTAGCGTGACAATAATGCTACCAAATGAAGAAATTATCAAAGTATTTTGCGGTGCAAGGCATCCAAGTTCCTACTCTAACACGACCACCACCACAATCCTATAAGTTCTCTTTCCATTTTTCTATTTCTTTTATTTTTGTTTATTATATTAGTTATTTGTGTTTTGTTTTCTACATTGAGGACAATGTGTTGTTCAAGTGTGGGGACATATATATATATTTTCACTATCATTTATATATGACTTTGCATTTGCATTGTGTTGTCTTTTTATTATGTTTGCATTATGTAAAATTTTTGTTGTACGATGTTGCATTATATAGAGTTTGTATTATGGGTATGTTTCAATGGCATGTAATTGAAAGGAATTAGTTTAATAATAAGCAAGATCATTTAATTTGTGAAGAAGCATTAGCTTGTGAAGTTAGTAAATCTTGTTCATAAAAATGTATTCAAGATAAATCCTAGAAAGAGACATAGTAAATCTTGTTCATAAAAATGTATTCAAGGTGATGATCAACTTGGGATTGTATTGTGTGTATATAGGTAGAAATGTTTAGATTTTAGAAATGATGATCATGTGTAAAAAATGATAAAAATCTTAGTTTTGGAGATCTTATTTCAGTTTTTAATTAAAAACCTAGGGTTCGTTTCCAGGAAGTAGAAAAGCTCTCTGTAGACAAACTTTTCATCTATTTTCAATATATAACAAGAATGGAGATCATCATCATAAGTCATAGCTGATTGGGATATAGAGGTTTCACGTAAAACTCTTTTTACTTTAATGTATTTTATTTTATTACTACCATTAATTGGTGTAAAGATAATGTATGGCTAGTTTCGTTATATGTTTAGATAAGGAGAATCATAGCCATTGAATGTTCTTAAAACTGATTCAATTAAAGCTACTGATAATATTTGATATTAATTTGTATATAGATAATTTGAGATAATCTGTATAGAAGTGGACCATAATCTGAGTTGTGTGAGGTGATAGAGATATGCTTACATAAATTCTCTAGTGTTTGAGTCAAACCTTTTATGAAAATTAATAGAACTTAATGTATTATTGGGGTTTTAATTGGATATAGATATCATTTAGTCAACTTAAGGATAGGTAGTTATAACTCAAGAGATAGTAATCTCATAACCTTTTAAGTTTATTTAATCATGACTACAAAGATAATGATTGAGGGAGTCCTTATCAAGACATTATTCACATTGGAATAATTTACTTAATTATTTCCTTTTTTCCCCTTAGTCGTTTATTCCTTTATTTAGATTATGTTTGAGTTTGTTATTAGATTTCACAAAAATTGACTTATTTACATTCTTTTACTAGTTAATAGTTAGAGAATCCAGATCATTCTAGCTTGCTCACGAGATCAACACTCAATCCACTTCTATATGATTTTCTAATTATATATGCATTTAATTTAACTTGTGAGTAATAATTCTGTGATATAAAAAATTTAGATTAGATCAATAAAAGACACTTTGTAAAAATCATCTATTACTATTAAGTGGAAGCCTATATAAAAGTAAGAAACTTTAAATCTAGAGGAAGGTTGGAGACATATTAGGTTTATATAACCTGATTAAATTTTATCATTATTGACCAATAACTCCAAGTGCAAGATAGAGGAAATTTTATTATGTATCTAAATCCTTCTCATAAAATTCAAATTAAAGAAATAAACAAGTAAGAATAGTAGTATGAACCAAGCCATTAGCAAGATCAAAGTCTCAAAACCTTGGATTTACTTCTATAAAAGCATGGTAGCTTTGAGTCAAAATTGTTCCACTGAGGTCTTTAAGAATCCTATAAAACTAACTCTCGTTTTATGAAAATATTTCACACATATGAGCAAAGCTCAATTATTAGGATATGATGCAATACTTATAACAAGCCATATTCCCAAACAAATTTACCACATACAAGGTCTTGTAATTCAACTATTTATGAAATATTTTCATAAAATGGAGTTATGAACTTTTCAATACATAATTTTTTCCAACTCTTTATTAATTTTGTCTAAAGTTTCTTTCTAATAGATCACATTTTATTTTATTAATTTTTTGACAATCTACATTATTTTACATGTATATTTTATTTTTATTTTTAATTTTATATAAATTAATTATTCATAAAATTTTTCATAAGAATGAAAATCAATTTTTTTCTTTTTACAAATACGTATTTTCCATTTAATTAACCTATTTATACCATTTTTAATCTTATCTTAGTGCTTTCAAAATTTAAAATAAAATATATGTTTTTTAAACAATTTTGAGCATAATTAAACATGTTTGGAAATAAAAAAGGTTAAATTCTAAAATTGTGAAAGATAAGGGCTAAAAATAAGTTAAAAATCAAAAGGGGGACCTAGTGGCAATTATAAAGGAATTAATTTTTGGAAAAATAAATGAAATAATAAAAATAGACATTTGAGCTTTTTTACAAAAAAATTAGAAAGAGATATATTTGAGTTGAAAAAAGATGGACATGTATGGCCTTAATATAACAGTTGGGCAAATTTAAAACAAAGGGGACAAAAGAAAGTATCAAAAATAAAATCAAAGAAGATAAGAAAAGGAGAGCATGCAGCATATATAAGAGAATAAGTGGGAGCTATACGGAAGAGATATGTGCATAATACAACTAGGAATAAATTGAATGAAGAAAATATGAGAGAATGGAAAAAAATGTGGAAAAGAATGAATAGAGAACATAGAGTAAGAGTTTAAGGAAGGAAGGTAGAGAAGAACTTCCATAGGGAAGAAAATAATAGCTAAAAAGATTGAAAGAAACATCAATGCCACCATTATGATGTTACTCAACATTGTTCCACCTATGGCTAAGATCCTTATTGACATTACCAATGTTAACATATATACAAGATATCTTAATCATTATAATTATGGCTTATATTATGTAATTATGTTGCAATATTTGCAATTATGTTGTAATATTGTCCTTCCTTACATGTTGCTCCTTTTTACATAATATAAGGAGCCCTCACCTTTTACATCACATACACAACATAAATTCAAGTCTTCTTTAACTTGCCTTTACTAATATGGTATTAGAACTCCATTAAATTTTAGTTTTTTTTCCCTGTTAAGCCTTTGTTCTATAATTTTTTGTTGTTTGGCCTGCTCTATCCTTGTTTTCCCTTTACTGTCTGAGTTTTCTGTACCTTTCTAGACCCCTAAATACTAATATGAGACTAACATTGCATTCTCTATTGGGCCCCAATTTTTTCTTACTAAATAAGCATATGTTCAGTTTATTTTTGAGGTTGAGTTTGATTAATTTGTTTTGGTTAGGATTTAATTAGAATGTCTATGGGTGGAGGAGTTTATTTCTTAGATTGATGGAATTAAAAGGAGAAATTAAGATTAAGTTAGAGAATTTTATGGTGTTAGTTAAATTAAAAGAACAAGATTTCATAAGGACAATTTGGGAAGATCACTTAAGTTGTTAAAGGTTAAGTCTTATAAGGAGGGGTATTTAGGTCATTTTAGCTTCTTGTAAAAGGAAGAAAGAAAGAAAAA
>JANIIA010000010.1:5145547-5160277 GCA_027478495.1 Erythroxylum alaternifolium | reverse complement strand
ACACATACATATACATATATGTGTGCTTGAATTTTGTGTGGCAAGTTACCAATGGCCATAAACATATTAGCCACTGAGCTGTGTAGCTTAACCCATTATTTTTACTCCTCAGGTGCAAAACGAGAAGGTTAGCAATCCTTTCAAGGCATTTGGGCAAACTCCAAGATAGTTCTTCTATAACTAAGTTAGTTTGACTATTTTTGGGTAGCTTTATAAGCATATCAAAGATGAGCATCCATTTGTATTTTTTATTAAGTTATTGATGTAGTTGTTAATATATAACTAAAGCTATGTTCAAACTCTATTTTAATTTAGTAATGAGATTAAGATTTGAAGAAGTTTCTGTCATACATATACATATCTATCTTCTTGGTTGATATTGTTAATTTTTGGTAGTGATGGAATTTGTGTTGTGTTGAAAGGATGTATATACATTTAGTGTTGGATGGTTCGGATCTATCCGAAGGTTTTGTCGCAGTGAACTCTTCCTTAGAGATCTTTTTGCTTGATCTTTAAAGTTTTCCACAGCGAAGTCAAAAGTTAGTCGCGACGAACTTTCCTGATGGGTCCTTGTACATGATCCTTACCTGATCCTCTCATAAAGTAGCTTTGTAATAAGTACTGAGAGCTAGACACCAACAATGTAGTTAGGGAATTCGAACACAAGACCTTCTAGCCCCATGCCCCCTCACTCCACCAACTTGACCACCACCCCCTAAGGGGCGTAATTCTTAAGTTATTATCATTGATCAATCAAAAGTTCACTGTTGCTTAGTTTATTTTTCAATTTGTCAATTTTCTCTAGTTTAGTTTATATTGTAGCGACACTTATTGTATTTTTTACTTTAAAGAAAGTGTAAAATATTATCAATATTATATTAAATAGTTTGCAAATCAACCAAGTCTTTATATAAGAATTTTTAAAGGAAGTTGATGAAGGCTCTAAAGACTTTTGTACTAAGTTTTTAGGAAGAAGAAGAAAAGATATTTAATTATATTAAGGCATTTCAGATAATGAATGTATTACCTTTTAGATTCATGGTTAGGGAGTCCATCAAGTAAGTACCTTTGTTTATTAGTGCCAAAATTAAAAAGTGTATAGAATTGGATGCTCATTTGAGTCAAAACCAATCAACATAATCTATTGTGATTGAAATAGATTTGTTCCCATAAAGTTGTTTGGTTACGATTAATTAGGGATATTGAACTAAGAAGAAAACTTTGGAATCTCTTTTATTCCAATAAGATGAGGATTCGTGTTAATATGCTTGCTAGAATTTTAAATGTTCAAGATGTACCACAATTTTAGTTTTACATCAATAGTCTACATTGTTTTTTATTTAATACAATCTTTCACACATTTTTTGATAATTTTGATAATTAATAAAAGAAATTAGATACGTTTATGTTTTTTTAACCATTATAACTAAATTTGGAAAATTTCTCAAACTATTATGTATGTTCACTAAGGAGGATCAAGTCGTTATATAGTTCAAAGAAATCACTTTTTTATTACAATATTTTGACCCTTATAAGTGAAGAGCATTTTGTGGTTTCCACTCATGCAATTAGGGTACAATTTATATCATTCATAGTACAACGTAAGAAATTTTCAATTGATAGGGTTTAATCTATAACCCTTCTTGATCAACAATTTTATAAAAGTTATTTGTGTAGACTTCTTACATAATATAGGACCAATATGATATAATTTATTTTCCATATGACGTGTATGATGATTTTGGTCTTTAAACTATAAGTTGACTAATGTTTGGCTTAAGTTTAAACTTTTTCTTTCTATTTTTAGGCTTTAAGCTAAGATTATGCTGCAGCTCTATAGTCCAATCTCGGTTAAACCCCAAACCCCAAATGTATATGAAGCGATATTGTTTTGCTTATGTAAAAAATTACACTTATTGTTTAACAATAAAGGAGGATATCTAAATAAGAAGTCCAAAGTCGGTCAAGTTGAATCAGGTTTGAAAGCTTAATCGTGTTGAAAATTTTTATTTGAGCAAAAGACCCAAATGCTTTATTATGTAATCACCTTCTTCCTCCTTTGTTGATATGGGAAATGGGAATTGAATTCTTTACTTATACAATCACCTTCCTCCTCTTTTCTTTCTTACTTTTGATATAAGAATTGGAAACTTTACAAAATAGATTAGTTCTATATTAAAAGTGAGAAGGAAAGGAAGATGAAGGTGATTACATAAATAAAGCATTTAGTTCCCAATTCCGATATTAAAAGCGAGAAGACAAATAGGAGGAAAGTGATTACGTAAATTAAGCATTTAGGCCTATGTCTCAAACACAAATCTTCAAAAGGGTCAGGATTCTGGGTTTAACCTAACTCAATTAGCCTTTGAACCAAATAATATTTCTCTAAAATGGTAGGCTTTTAGGCTTAATCAAACTAATTAGGCTTTGGAACAAAAATCAAAATTGGTCTCAATCTTATGCCAAATTGCTCATCCTTAAGTAGGCTTTAGACTGATCTTGAGCTTAAAAAATTTTTGGCCAAGCCTGAGCCTCACCTGACCCATTACCATCCCTAATTTTTAAAATGACATTACTTTTTTCTAGAATAATAGCAAGGATGTATCGATGTGCTATAACTTTTAGGCAGTGATTTAATAGTGTTGAACATTTAAGCATCAAATGGCCAAGATACAATTGTAGTAGTTTCAATGGTTGATAAATGAGATTCATACGATATTGATAAGTTTGACATTTCCTTGTATATTCAAACCAATAATTTATCATGGTTGACCAATAGTACCCTATACTTTTAATTTTAAAATGTAAAATTTTCAAATTAATTGGCATTGCAAATTCCTAATTATACCTCTTCCATTTCCTTTGTACCTTTTTTTCACCTAAGTAACAAATAAATACAACTTTAAAAAAGCATCTATACAAAGTTCGTTTGAAGTAAATTAATTTTGGAGATTGTTGCTTTATCTTACTCTTATGTTTAGGTTATTGTGACATCTTTTCATATTCCAAGTAGTTAATTGTAGTTTGCCTTCAATCTTTTTATATTAGCCCATTCACAAAGGCATATTAAAGGTCTTTTCTTAAATTACTTTGTGTATTGGTATAACCCATTTTTGATATACATGAACATTAAGGACTTCACTCGAAAGAGATGTTCATAACATCAAATTAACCAATGTATTAGCTTATTTTTCTACTTTGTATATGTTTGACAATGACCCCTTTAAAAAACTTGCTAAGAGCTTGTTTACTTAATTAAAGTAAAGTGAGAGCTTAACTTTATTGATTGCCTATAGTGAAAATAGTTTATTTATAATTAATTGTAGGTCTTACTATATACCTCAAGAAGATATATAAAAATATACAATAAAACCTTCAAGCTTAGTATGAAATCTTGAAATGTTTTTCACATTGTTATAACACCATGAAATAAGGATGAAAGCATATGGAAACAGTTCTCTATATAGAGTAATATATACTACTCCTACCCCAATACAATCTTGACTTGTAGATCTATATAAGAACATCTTTTATGAGCTAGGAATTTTAATTAACATGAAATCTTTATTGAGAACGTCCTCATATAGTTCCCAGTCATTAGACCTAATATGATATGTAAGAAAATCAATATGAGTTTTTTCATTTTATAGCCTTTTAAGACATATCATTGATTTTAATTTTTTTAAACAATGAAGTCAATTTTTAAATCTTCCAATTAAATTGGCCTTGAGATGATATAATTCATTGGATCTGCATATGATATCTATATTATAGGTGATGTGTTAAATTTTTATATCAACATTAGTTTTAAAAACATTCTTTTTAATATATATATAGTATAGCTCAACACCATTTATGGATTTCCTAATATAATATAGTACATTTAACAAACTTTCATGATTTTCAAGATATAAGATCAATGGTTAACCTTGAATAGGTGATTGTAGTACTAATGGGTGCAATAAGTACCAGTTAATGCTACTGAAAACATTTTTGTAAGCTTTGCTCCATTTTGAAGGAACACCCTTCTTCATTAGATGACTAAATGGCTAACATCATCTAACAAGATTAGATATGAACCTTCTAATATAAGCTAACCTCCCTTGTAAAACTTTGAAGTTCATGTAAGCCTTTAACTTAGGCATCTTTATAATGGCATCAATCTTAGACTTGTCACCATAAATGCCCTCATAACAGATAATGAATCCTAAGAACTTTCCATTTATATCTCTGAAGGGAAACTTTATATGATACATTTTCAACTGAAGATGATGTATTCTTTAAAAAATTTAAGTCTTGAAGGTAAGCACACTTGCATTTTGATTTCATTAGTAAGTCAACAACATGAAATCTGACATTCTTATAGATCTTATTATTAAAAATCTATTACATACCTTATTGGTATATGATACGAGCATCCTTCAACCCAAACGATATTACTAGATAATTATATATCCCTTTTTTACTTATAAAATAGTTAGTCTTCGTCTCTAGGTGCTATATAAATTTGAATATAGCTAGATGAGCCTTCTTTAAAAGACAATTCTTTATACCTAGTTGTCACATCCATAATTTCTTTACTGATTAGAAAAGGAAAATCATCTTTAGGAAACAAATTTTTAAGATTTCTAAAATCAACATTCATGTTTTTTTTTGAAAAATGGCTAAAATCATATTAACACTAAAAAAAGATATTTTAACATTACAATGAGTTTTAGCGTACAATTTGATCTTCAGAACTAACACAAAACAAGATAGAGATTGCAAGCAACTTAAATTACATATTCCATCTACCTTTCATGTTAGAAGAGAGTTTGTTTTATGCATCTTTTGCTGTTAAGATAGATATAACCTAGTTACAAATATCTTCAACATATATGTTAATCTAACCATCATTTCTCTTTATAAGGATGATGTTTGAAATGTAAGTTAGATAATAGATTTATTATATAAACCTAACATTTATGAGCATATTGACTTCACCTTTAATCTGTAGTAATAGTATAGGTCAAAATCTTTATTCCATTTACTTTATGGGCTTTAATTCTTTCTTCATTGTAAGGTGACATAGTGTAAGTTTGGAATCTAATAATGACATCTAGTCATGATATCTATCTACAGGTCTAAGCAAAAACATCTTTACACTCTATCAGGAGGCTTGTGTAAGCCTCTTCTTCTCTTTGAAACAACTCACATATATAATTCTTAAATGATGTTTCTCGGTGATAGTGAGGTTGATATTCTATAATTCATATATAGTTTCCTAGTTTCCTTTAGGAACTAGGATCAACCTTAATATTTTCTTCTTTTTAGGTTGCACTTTCCTCTAAGCCTTTTTAACTCCTATTCTTGCATGAATAACAGTAAATTTTACTTCTTGGATAGAAGCAGACCATGATTCCTTCTTTTGTTATTTTCCTATTATATTAAATGCAAAGATTCTATAGGTGATATTCCAAGAAGACCAAATATAAACACCTATTACTTTCTTTTAATTACCCAAATCCCTTTTTTCAATAAACATATGGAAACTCAAATCGTTATCTATATGTCAGACTTTAGGCCCGATATAGGAGATTTAGTCTTCTTATTGCACACATGTTTTTTTTCACTTTGTAAGATTTCTAATTAGATTCACCATTATAATCAATAACTAAGTTTGTGATGAAGTACTTGTCAAACCCATCCATAGCTTAAAGTTAATATGAAATTAAACCAAAACTAGTTACCTGGTTGCTTGGTATATGAGCTTTTATATCCTAAGAATGCATTATTTTTTTATTGCCATATTGGTGATAGGAAAATTTAAACCTTTAGTTCCTCTAGATAATCTATTTTTTAGAGAGAAATCTTTTAACTTCGACTTCTTTTTAAGGAACAAACTAAAAAATGAGTTTATGTTTAAGCTCTTAGGTAATAAAGGTCTCTCCTTTCTCATATATTTCTTTCCAAACACCTTTTAATTTGATTGGAGGTCAATTAATTTTGTTCTTTCATTTTTATTTTCTTTAAAAAGTTAGCCTTCCTTGACTATGGTTGCTTTAAGGTAGAATTAGTAATAATAAAGGGGTTAGTGTTTGTACTAACATTTCTCACTCTACCATTTTTATAATTCTGGAAACAAATATGAAGTTTCAAAGAAACTAATATAATTTTATACATCTATGGATTTCATAAGAGCATGTTGTAAGTTTTTTCAAAGAAACTAATCTAATTTCTTACATATAAGGATGCCTTAAGAGCATGTTGTAAGTTGTGTTGAAGTATATAAGACGAAATAATGCTTCAGATTGAAAATCTCTAATATGAATGTTGAATGTTATTTTTTTAATGGCCTTTTACCAACTTGGTTGGCATCTTAAATCATTAATTGTTTGAGCATAATTTCACTCATAAGGATGGCTGATTCTTTCATAAATCTTAATGTTAATATGTTGAATTTAGAGCCATCACCAACTATGATGCAATTCCAAAAGTACTAATAAATGAAAAAGATAAGTCATCAAAACTTAAAGTGGTACGTATTCTGTTAGCAAGTATGGATAATCTGACATGCAAGAGAATCATTTGGTATATAAGTTCCTTCTCTTGAGATGTGCCTCCATTAATTTAGTTATTCCTCTCCTTATAAATGTAGTAAATTAAAACATTAAAGTATCTTTTGATTAGTTTGAGTCACCTTTACATCATAGCTTCAAGTTGATGACCCAGTTGATTATCTCATTCCATCATATGTTAAAGAAACTAGTTTGAAAGCCACTTAAGGATTTTACATTCAAAAAATTGATGATTGATGGTTTCCCCTTACAATAAACATAGCTCACATTCTAAACATATCCTTTATAGACAATCTATATTTGAAATCCAACTATAAGATGAAAGAATATGATAGAGACATACTTATATCCTAAACCAAAATCTACCTTGACACTTTTAAGAGATAAAGTAACTCAATAGGGAGTTTTCTATATGAGAGCATAAGGAATTTTCTTGTTTTATCAGCTAAACATTGGGTAGAGTTTAAGGAGGAAAATTTTGGTAAGTAAGTAGGCAAGTTTTTGATAATTTAGATCTATACCATTGGAAGAGTGGATGGGTTAACTTCAAGTACCATCTTTGATTAGCTCATGGACTTTAGTCTTAGGAGGGAACTTAAAGAGTGGTAGTTACGAAGCTTAAATAGAGGTCCTAATTCATATTGATCATCAAACTAGAAAAAGGTATTAAGGACACTACCTATTCTGTACTTGATTAAGGGTCACATCCAGCTCTTAGAGTAAAGGAATTATTAGAGTGTCTAAGACATTTTAGAGGTTACTGTAATCATCTAGATGCTTTCTTGCTTTTTGTGATATATATAGATCCATTTGACTTGTCTATTTTCTTTATCATTATAAAGAATCTATAGCTTTTGAGCTAACAAAGTTTTGCTTATGGTTTTAGGAGAATTAATCCTTAGACCTCTAAGGGTTTTAGTTTAGCAAACTAATGTCCATTTTACTTTAGGAGGTTTAATAATAATAGTTTACATTATGTTTTAATGGGTATTTTAGTGTGTTTTTAGTTGTTGATTAGATGATTTGTGCACGTTTGGTTTAGAATTGTGTCAATCTGAATATATATTTGTGTTTTTGGAGTGTTATATGGTTTAGAGCATATTATTGGACTTTAATTTTATGCATTTGAGGTGTTTTGATGTGTTTGTTAATGTATTAACTCAGATGAAAAAGATTTAAAGAAGATCGTGAAAACTTAGATCAAAGGGACAAAGTCATGATTGTGACATGCCTATCACGGTCATGACAGAAGGTCTCCCCCAAGGTCACGATCGTGATACCCTTGCCACGATTTGACCGAAATCAAATTTCAATGTTTATGGTTGTGACAGGCGCACGATAAATGTGGGAATCTCCTTCTATTCTTATTTTTTAGGGGTCTTTTTTGAATTTTTGGCTTAGGTAAAACCTAGTTTTTACTCTAAATGAACCCAAAACTATATAAGATCAAAAGATGACCTTAATTAAAGGTGAGCCTCCATTTGTCATCTTTAGAAAGAACACAAGGAATAGGGAGGGAAAGAGAGAAGAGAAAGGAAGTTTTAGCTGGTTGTTGTTTAACCACTCTGACCCAGCCATCTCAAGTTATTTTTTATTTCTTCTTGTTATTCATCTCATATTGAAGTATTCTTTGGGTTTGAGGATGTTTAATATGTTGCTAAGAATGTTCTAAAATCTTTTAGGGATTTATTCTTGAATCAACGTTAATTTGATTGCTTTTGATTTTAATATGATGGGTATTGAGATTGTATATCGTATTTATATACTTTGGTAACAAATTGAGAGATTGAATAGATAGCAAAATGATTAGGATGGGTAATGAGAGTTAAACAATTTAATAGTTCATACAAACAATAAAATTGGCAATATATATAGAGAGGGATCTCGTGTGAGGACCTCATTGCCTAAGAATGCTTAAGATCTAATTAGGTTGTGGGCTGTTTTTCTTAATTAAGAGATTGCAATTTTAGTAATTCAATTCAATTAGGGTTAATGATTTAGGGTTAATGATCATAAGTTGAGAGAGAGTAACCTACTCTTCGAAATTCTAAGACCGATATAAAATTAACTCTACAGTGATCGAGTTAGCATTAAATGATAGGATAAAAACCCCTTTCTCATAATTGGTTAATCTTCCTTGTGTGATTTTCGAGTTGTTAATTGGTTGTGCTCAATTTTGATTTCTTTTTGTTAATTTTACAACTTCACTTTCAATCTATCCAATTTCAACTACTTAATTTTTGGCTTATTTTTATTTTCATTTTAATTATACTTTTAGGCCTAAAGAAAATTAGGATTCAATTAGTTCTCTAATTCCTCATAGGATTGACACCTTTAATACTACAAGTTTATGATTTATATACTTATAGATATTAGGGGTTTTATTAGAAGCAAAACTTGCTCAACAAGTTTTTGGATTCCTTTGTTTTAAGGTAATATTAACCTTTCTTATGATTGCGATACCGAATCACAAGAAATTTTAAAAAAAGAGATGAGATTTTAGGCGTAAAGTAGAAGACACAACAATTTGGACATCACAAGGCATAATGAGGAACCTGATTAGTTAAGCGCCAAGAAGAAATAGGAAGAAAAATGGTGGATGAAGTACATAACTGTGAGCACAGGACTCTTATGGATTTCATAAGGCCAAAGTTTAATGCCCATTATTAAGGTATTTTATGACCACCAGTGCAAGCAACATAAAATTTATTTAGAGAGATGGTGAGCAATAACTATTTTGGTACATTAGAACAAAGTAGGCAACAATCAACCTTCCAAAATCTAGAAGGAATGATTGCTATGGAATTAAGAATAACATTACAGGCTAAGATTGATAACCTCACCAAGCGACTAAACAGATTGAAAGCCATCTCTTTCTGTCCATTCAAAGCAATTCAGTAAGGATGGGAACTATGTGGACAGGAGAGTCATATTACAGCTGATTGCTTATGGCATAATTGAACTTCAACGAAGCACAAGTTATTTAGGGAAGTAATCGTCTCTATTTGAACACATATAATCTAGGGTGGCAAAACCACCCAGATTTTTGTTGGTCTAACAATGCAAGGACTCGTATGGGACATAAGACCTATTAGGATTTCAGTAAGATGAGTCCAGTTTATGAGATTCCGAAATTGGACAACATCATGGACAAGCTCATGAACATGGAAGAGGACCAAAAGAGACTAAACGGGAAGTTTGAGCACGTAATCAAAGATCATACCTTTTTTATTCACACCTAGAGGTTCAAATGGGCCAAATTTCTAGTGAATTTTGTAAAAGAAGTGTGGAAAACTTTCTAAGCAACATGGAAGTAAATCTAAGAGAGCAATGTAAGGCTATCACACTTAAGAGTGGGAAAGAGCTAGAAGAACTAGCAGAAAGATAAGTTGAAACCCTCCTTATAGAAGATTAAAAGAATAAGGAAAAGGATGAAGAAAAAAATGAGGATCCTCCATATACTCCTCCTCCACCTTACGCATCAAAATTACCATTCTCACAAAGACTTCAAAAGAATAAATCGGATGAATCATTCATAAGGCTCATGGAAAAGCTAAAGTAATGGAAAAGTTACTTGTCTTTTATGGAAGTGTTGAAAAATAGGCCCAAGTATGTGAACTTCCTGCATTAAACACAGACATCTACCCTGTATGTGCAATTTCATTTTGGCCCTTTTGCCCTTCACCAATTGCTACCATTTCATACTCAATTTGATGTCATTTTCTGCTCCATTAAATTGACATTTTTGCATGGCGAAAACATGCACGTGCATTGCATTGCTTTCTATGATTCTTCTTCTTTATGTTCCATTTTTCTTGTCTTTCTTTTGTCTTTTAATTTTCTTCTTCTTACACCATGAAGACAAGTGAAAATTAATCTTTAAAAAATGGTCCATATGTCGTGTCACTTTAACTTCTTTATTTTTGAACTGTGCCTAAAATCACAAATGAGTCAAAGTGAGTATCTTAAGCATTTATAAGGCATTAATCACTAAGTGTAGCATATCAACTGAATCAAATTTTAAACACATATAAGTTCCTTAAAGACATATTACTTGCCAAGAAAACTTGGGATGATAATCAAACAATAGCCATGACGGAAACCTCCAGCTCTTAGTTACTAACCATATGCCCTCACAGTTGATTGATCCAGGGAGCTTTACAATACCCTATGTAGTTGGTAATTTAGAGATTTAAAAATGTTTATGCAACTTAGATGCAAGTATAAACCTTATGCCTTTGTCAATTTTTAAGAAATTGGGGCTAAAAGATGTGAAGCCAACATCTATGCCTATTTAGTTAGCATATCAGTTGATAAAGAAACCATTTGATGTGGTATAATATGTACCTATAAAAATGGAACAATTTATCATTCTTCTAGATTTTATCGTGCTAGACTTTAAAGAGGATCAAAACTGTAGGCTAATTCTTACTATACCATTTTTTACCACTAGAAAAGCCTTATTAGATGTCCATAAAGATAATCTCATCCTTCGAATTGGAGATGAACAAGTGAAATTCAACATGAATAAGGTATTAAACAATCTGAAGGAGGGTAGCTCATTTATGAGAATTGTTTAAGTCTAATCTTTAAAAGAGTGAGAGGAAGAAGAACAGATGACAACATAGATTGAGTTTAAAGAGAATACGAAAGTCGCTGTTCATGAAGTGTAAGAAGAAGAGGAGATAAGGGTGACTAAGGTAGAACAATAACAACTCACCCCCTTACAGGACAAACTGTTGAATTTAATAGAAGATTTAAGGAGTTTTGTTATTCCTTATTTTATTGACAGTTTGTTAGTAAAAAGGACATTCTGAACTTAATTGGATCGCATAATTTTATCAATATTGTCCTTTTGATTATCTTGCAAAATTTTCCTTATTTACAGAATAGAAAATGGAAAATTGGTGACACAGGTGGAAGTAAGCCACTCATATTGATCTAGTTTGAGTATGGAAGGAAGAGCACGTCAATTTAATGACGTTAACTGAGCGCTACTTGGCAGGAAACCCAAGAATTATGATAGGTTTTATTTGTTTTATTCTATTTTATAGGTATTTTGTTATTTTTATTTTTTTGTAGGGAGTGAATTCCTGGAACTTTATGATTGGAATTATTTCCAAATTCCTTCACTAGCACCATCACCACCTTAATTGCCATGATGAATTCTTATGCTCTAACCCTTTTCTTTTTATTTTATTTTCTTTTTATGTTTTTTCTGTCATTTTGTTTTATTCCCACCTTATGTGTTATTGTTCTTCTCACATTAACGACAATGTGTTGTCCAAGTGTAAGGAGGGTAGTGTGCATTGTATGTTTTTATTTAGAGTGTGAATTCTACATACTATATATTAATCTTGTTTAGGTTTTCATGATGTGACTCGTGTGAATGTGTCAATAGCTAGGACTTAAAGGAATTAGTTTAGCTTTGAACATATGCTTTTAGAACTTGTGAAATTAGTGTCCTATGTCGCTTTGGTTAAATATGATTGTTAATAGGATATAATGTTAGTTCACTCACCTAGGAATTTGCCACATATATTTATAATTTTAGGTCAATTGAATACGTAGCATCGTTAGTATCCTTTAATAAGCATGATTAGCTAAAAATGAGGTAGGCAATAAAATATGTATTTCTTAAATAAATAACTATTTTGCTAATAGAGCTAGTAGCTCGTTGAGAATGTGATCTAGCTGAGTTACTGAGGGACATTCATTATAAATGTTTACTTTTGCATCAAAAGAATATAATCACATTCCAAACAAGCCTATGAATAAAAACATGACCTAGTTGAGTAATCGGAGAACATCTTCAAAGAAAAAACAACCCGAAGGTGAGTTTAGACATCTTCAACATTCACACAATCTTATCATCAACGATTACTCCAATTTTATGCATTAATAAAATTGAAATTACACCAAAAAATAAGATCTGAATGGATGATAGAGGTAGCAACATCAAGAAGTTTCCTATTCTGGGAAGTACTTCGTGTCAATTTCTTCCCCATGTCTCTCTTCTTTCTTCTCTTTCTCAATCTCTCGATGAACTCTCTCTAGGTTTTCTCAATGGTGGCTAATGCAAAAGCTCCTTCATCTTCGTTGTCTTATTCTTTATATGCATTTTGTGTTCTGGGCAGCCCTAAGGTTTGTTCGAGGTTTGAAAGGTTCAAAAACTCCCTCAAAACTTGACTTTTCTGAGTGTCTACGCGTATGCCCGACGTAAGCCATGACTGTTGCCTTGCAAGCCACAATCGTGGGCCACATCTGAACCTATTGTCATAATTGTAGCAATTAGGCCATGATCGTGGGCCATGTCCTGGACTTCTGTCATATCATGGCATATGGGCCATGATCGTGGGCTGACTCCAATGCTTCTATTAAGATCGTGATCGCGGGCTGTTGTTTCGGCCCGAATGTCTTCGAAACTTCTCCATTCTTGAATTTTGACTCTGAAATACTAACAAACACATCAAGGTACCTCAAAGACACAATAATTAAGCTCAAAGACTTGACTAACCCATAAAAACACTTAAACACAATTAATTAACAAACTAGCACAATTCTAACATAAACACATACTAAACGAGTAAGTTAACCGTTAAATACATATCAAACTAAGCCCTAAAATATGATGCAAGTCAAACTTATCATTAGAAAGGAATAAGCAACAGGAGACAAAAAAGGAAATATTGGAGGTTTTTCACAAGGTGGAAGTAAATATTCCTCTGTTGGAGGTAATTAAGCAAGTTCTGCGATATGCTAAATTTTTGAATGAGCTGTGCACCAAAAAACAAAAGTTGAGGGGAGATGATAAGATCAGTGTGGGGGGCAATATCTCAGCAGTCTTACAAAGGAACCTACCCCCTAAGTGTAAGGATCCAGATATTTTTACCATTCCTTGTAAGATCAGTAACATGATGTTTGAGAGATGTTTATTAGATTTAGGAGCTTTGATAAATGTTATGCCTTTATCTATTTTTAAAGCTCTTAATCTTGGTTCATTAAAGGATACTTGTGTTGTCATTCAATTAGCTGACAGATCTAACACATACCCTAAGGGGGTTATCGAGGATGTTTTGGGCAAGTTAATGAGCTTATCGAGGATTTTTATGTGTTAGATATGCAGGATAAATGCTTTTCAAGCCCTTCAGTAATTTTTTTAGGAAGGACATTCTTGAAGACATCTAAAAAAAATTGATATAAATAGTAGGTATGGACGATAAAATTAGACTATAAAATTAGATGGCGAGGTCATTCGCTTCAATATCTTTGATGCCATGAGTTATCCATCATATTTTGAGTCGGTCGCCAAGGTAGATATTCTTGACTCTTTAGTAAAGAAGTGATCTCTTCTTTCTACAGGTGACCCTTTAGAGGTAGCCTTGACTACTCCGCTAGAGAAAAAGATGTCTGGATATTAGCAAAGCAAGTTTGAGTTGGGTGAGGACTTAAAAGAAGTAATTTAGGCACTTGAGACAAGTCCTTTTGGCAGGTATTTCCCTTACTTTTTAGAATTGCCTATTAGTATTAATTGACCACTAGCTTCTATTGTGTAGACACCAGAAGTGAAGTTGAAGCCCTTACCGACTCACCTTAAGTATGCTTACCTAGGCACTAACAAAACACTTTAAGTTATCATAACAAGTGATCTTACAAAGGTGCAAGAAGAAAAGATCGTTGGTATGTTGCAGGAGTATAAGATGACATTGGGATGGATGGTTGTGGATATAAAAGGTATTAGTCCTTCTTTATACATGCACAAGATTTTTCTTGAGGAAGGAGTTACCCCAGTCTGTCAAGTGCAAGGATGTCTCAACCCACTAATGATGGAGGTGGTGAAGAAGGAAGTGATGAAGTTGCTAGATATGGAAGTCATATACCCCATCTCTGACAATAAGTGGGTAAGTCCTTTACAGATGGTTCCTAAAAAGTTGGGCATTATAGTTATGGAGAATGAGAGAGGAGAGATTGTAACACCCCACTCCCGCTGAACCCGAATCTGATATCGACAGTGATACCCGAATTCGTGCCCTGCGAGGGTGGCGTGTCACATCACTTAACACATCACTAAACACTTCACAAAAGTCGGTATAAAATTTTTTTAAAACTCTTTTAAAACACTTTACACTTATCACTTATATGTGCCCACTTTTTGAAACACTTGTCTATTTAA
>JANIIA010000010.1:5099608-5118250 GCA_027478495.1 Erythroxylum alaternifolium | reverse complement strand
AAAATATTTAATTTACTATCATATTGATATAATTAGTATATTTTTAATTATTGATAAAATGATTTATTTACGATTTACAAAACTAGTGAGATGTAAATATAATAAAATAATAATAAGTATTAGAGTTTTATTTATTAAAAATAGTCAATCAATTAAATTAAGCATTAATCATTTATAAATTATGAATTATAAATAAAACTAAGAAAACAATCATCTTGATTAGTATTATAAGTTTTACTTCTTATTTATTATATATCGAATTTATAACGGTTCACTACCGGTTAAACTTCTAAACCTTAAACCTTTCTTTCGACTGATTCGATGTCCGGTTCGGTTTTTAAAACATTGGTCTTACGTCATTTAGATTTTATAAATACGACACAGCCTTTAATGTTCATCTTCATAACATTTGGAGGAAAGGCTTACAATTTCAGTTTCTATGTGTCTTTTAACTCTTGCAACAAATTTTTATTGGAACGTTAGAATGAAAAAACCAATTTATACTTTTTATTTTCACAAATAAATTGAGACCTGACAATCATGTTGAATAGATGCATTTATGTTAGGGTACAAGTACGCTCAATCATGTTGGCTTAGGTAACAATTAAGTTAGGGCTAAAGGTTGATTGTTTAGAAATTAAAATAAATGTTTTAAAAATTATACCAGAAGTTAAATAAGTAAGACAAGAATTTTAAGATTCAAAAAGTTTAATTAGTATTAGAACGTCATAAAATTGATTAAAAATTGAATAAATTTGAAGAATTTGAAATATAATTAAAAGACATTGTCTTTACTTATTAACGAAGTCAAAGTTTAATTAAAAAAATTGCTAAATGAAACTTACTTGATTTATTTTAACTTATAAGAATTTATTAATTTATAAAAATTGATCGATTAATTAATTAAATTAATTATTTTTTAACAAAAAAGTTATTAAAGTAAATTAAATTAAAAAGTTAAAAACAAAGGTTAACTAGCTCAAGATTTTTATAATTCAACCGATCAAACTAGTTAGATTGTTTAATAGTTGTTAAATTTTCTTTTTTATTCCTTAGACTTATCTCTTCGTCTAAAGCAAAAGAACTAATGTTTGAAATAAAAATAAGTGAATGGGTCTTATGTATTATTAAGAATATTATAAATTGTTGTTGTCTTTAGTTACTAGGGATGACAATCATGGTTCGGCCTGTCCTATTTTTATCCTAAAACTAACTTTCTAAGCAATATTAATAGTAATCATATCAATAATCACATTGAAATCACAAGCATAAACTTTTAAACCTCACTAAGATTTCACTCAATACATTCAAGTGTTTAGGGTGAAAAGTGTTAAAACTCTCAATCAATACTTAGTAAAACTCTTACCATATGGTTGCAGTATTATCACATCACCACCTTTCGCTTGGAAGAACATAAAATCTCACAGCTCTCAAGGAGAAATTAATTCAAATTGAAGAAGACTTCTACAACTCACCTCATAATGCAAGCTTTAGATTGAGAGAAGTGCAAAGCTTAAAAGAGTATCAAAAGGCGCTCAAACTCAACAATTCAATTCTCAAACAAAAAGTTAAACTAAATTGGATGAAAGATGGAGACTCCAATACGAGATTCTTTCTAATAATTTTTCTAATATAGTTTTTGGCCCGGCTTGTTTTTTCCAAAACGACGTCGTTTTGTTCAAAATAAAAAGAGAATGATAATAATTCTTATAGACAAATTTTGGCGTGGGGGAAAGCCATCACAAAATTAATTAAATTTACCTCCATATATAACTATTTTAATGCTTTTTTTCTTTGAGTTACTATTAGCTGAAAAAGGGTGAAGAATACAATGGAATTTGAGTAGAACTATAACCCCATTGTAAATACCATTCATAGCTAAGACAATGATAATTTTTTATAGTTTATATATAGGTCTCCTTTTTTAACATATTTTAAAGGAATACACTTTCTAGTCTGGGGGTGTATTGGATAAAATAAAATTAAGAAATTTTGTTAATTAAAAGGTAATTTAAGATTTTTAATATAGAGATTAAATTGTAGAAATGGTAAGTTTTTTAATTTAGAGATTAAAATGTGAAAATGGTAAAGGAATGAGTAGAAATCAGAGAAAAATGAATTGATAGAAAATCAATAAAATAAAGATAAGTTAGTAAAATAGATAAAGTAAAAAAAGAGATTAATATAAAATTAATAATATTTTAATTTAATTTAAAATATCTATTTAAAAATTAACTAATTTAAACTATGGCAGATAGATTTGTTAAACTAAACCAAAATATTGTTAATTGTATATAAAATAGAATTAAGTCTAATTAATGTCGAATCTAATTTAGATAATATTTTTTAAAATTAAATTTAGCTTTCTAATATGATTTTTTTGAAAAATGAATAAATTGTATTAACTATAGGCGAAGGTAATACAACATTACAATGAGTTCTGAGCTATTAAGCTTAAATTCAATTACAACATCGTTGGAAGTTCATAAGAATTAAAACATTATAAAACAAGACAGTTATAGACCAATATTACAAGCAGATTAAAGTTTCCAACTTTCCTTCATGTCCAAAGAGAGTGCATCCTATGCAATGTTAGCCAAAATAGCTAATCTAATCAAGTTGATTACCTAGTCAGCTGGTTGATATTTTCCCACTTCAATGTTCTTGAACGTTCTGCTATTTCTTTCCTTCCAAAGAGTGTTAATAGGTGTGGTAAAGGCTGTTTTGATTAGTATTTCGTATTTTACGGACTAGCTCAGCGTTTGCTCCCATTCATATATGAATTTGTCTCTTGCAATCATGTGAAGGATCTTGCTCCAAACAACTTTAGAAAAACTGCATAGAAAAATATAGATGGTTCCAATCTTCCACTGCCATTTCATATAATACACAAGTAGAATCAGTGTTTCCATACCACTGAATTTTAGTCCTAAGCCTATTTCTAATAACTAGCTAAGTGATTAGAGAGGCCTTAGGAATTAAAACATTTCTCCACTATACCAGGGGGTTGCCAAAAGATCTGTTGATAAGCATTCTATAGCAGGATTGATTTAAGAATACCCTAGTCGAGTTGAGGGTCCAGGTGATTTCATCTTCCTGTTCTACATCATTTAGTTAAGGAAAGTGTTTTAATACAGTGGTAAAGCCTCTAAAATTTCCACTCCATTCACCATTGTAGATTAATAAGGAAACTCTGAGGTTTAGCGGGATTCTATTACTCTAATGGTTAATCTCTGGGCTATGTATGATGGGGCTTGTTTCCAACCGGCTATCAAACAAAACCCAAGTTTTTTCTCCATTTCTAATCTTGTGCTTTATCCAGAGATAAAACATTTCTCTCATCTTCATTAGCTGATTAAAATCCATAAGACTTCTCTTGTACAAGAAAGATGTCCAAAATTCATGTTTTTGAGGTGATATTCATGAATCCATTTAATCCAACGTACTTTATGGTCATTGTATAATCTCTATAATCTTTTACACATTAATACTTTTGCATATTTGAGATAGAAATGATCCCAAGCCCTCCATGCTTCTTTGGGATAACAACTTCACTCCATTTTATCTTTGCATTGTTAGTATTTCGAATTTTGCCTACCCAGAGGTATGCTTTCATTAATCTTTCAAGCTCCTTTGCAACTTTTCTTGGTAATAAAATATATGTAGTCCAATGTAAATGTATACTGTTAAGTATAGAAATGATAAGAGTTAATTTGGCAACATAAGAAAGAAATCAATTTTTCCATGCATTCACTCTAACTTTGATCTTTTTAATAAGAGAGGGGAGGGGGATAGTCATTGAATTTTGGCTTTGAAGTTATGATTGGTACTCCAAGATATCTGAATGGAGTCGAATGTATATTTAGCCCAACAATCTCACTTTTTTTTATTCCTTATATCTGAAGCTACAAAGAGGTTGCTTTTTTCAGTGTTATGCTTTAACCTAGACCACTTAACAACATTCTAAGAACTTATAACAATATGCCTATAGAGAGGGAATCCAATCGGTAGCTGGATTGCTTTAAGACATAATCTAATAAACCCTCAACTAACTGTATCAAATGCTTTGTAAAAATCAACTTTCAATAGGCAACTTTTTTTTCACCTAAATTATACTCCTTCAATAGTTCTTGTAAAAGCAATATGGTGTTTGTAATATTCCTATTTGGAATGAAAGCACCTTAAGCTAAGTTGATGATTCCACTGATAACATTTCTCAATCTTTCAGCTAGGAACTTCACAATCACTTTATATGTAATGTTGCAATATGATATTGTTCTAAAATCTTCCATTCTTCGAGGGTTATGCTTCTTGGGTACTAAATAGAAATACATGTGGTTTAATTCCTAAAGCATTTTGTAAGATTCAAAGAATTCAGAGGTTGTTTTAGTAAAGAGCTTACCCATTATATCCCATGTCATTTAGAAGAACCCTGCAAAGAAGCCATTTGGCCCTGACGACTTTGAAGGATGCAAACTAAAAAGGATTCTATTGACATCTTGTTTTGTTATTGGGGAAATCACATCTTCTTTAATTCTTTGATCCATAGAACAGTTGAATAATCTTTGAACATGACAGCTTGATGGAGTAGTATCATTAGACCCCATCAGTTGTATGTAATAGCTTCTTGCTAGCTATCTTGATCCACGTATTCAAATTCATTATTCTTTTGCAATGCTGAGATTTTGTTCACATTTTGTCTAGCCAGTAATGTGGAATGAAAGAATCTCATATTAGAGTCTCCATCTTTCATACAATTTAGTCTAGCTTTTTGTTTGAGAAATGAATTATTGAGTTTGAGAGCCTTTTGATACTCTTTTAAGTTTTTCACTTCTCTTAATCTAAAGCTTGCATTATGAGGTGAGTTGTAGAAGTCTTCTTAAGTTTGAATTAATTTCTCCTTGAGAGTTGTGAGATTTTGTGTTCTTCCAAGCGTGAGGTGGTGATGTGATATTAATGCAAACATACGGTAAGAGTTTTACTAAGTATTGATTGAGATTTTTAATACTTTTCACCCTAAACACTTGAATGTATTGAGTGAAATCTTGGTGTGGGTTTAAAGGTTTATGCTTTTGATTTCAATGCGATTATTAATGTGATTACTATTAATACTGTTTAGAAAGTTAGTTTTAGGATAATTTAATTCTATTTGTATATTAACTTGATTTAGTATGACATGATGACTTATAGAGTGAATGGATAGGTAAAAATTAATGAAGGGTAAATGTTGTAAGATTTATAATTTTGATTATGGTTTGCTTAAGGACAAGCAAAA
Source organism: Erythroxylum alaternifolium (assembly GCA_027478495.1). Taxonomy (NCBI): domain Eukaryota; kingdom Viridiplantae; phylum Streptophyta; class Magnoliopsida; order Malpighiales; family Erythroxylaceae; genus Erythroxylum; species Erythroxylum alaternifolium. The sequence continues at coordinate 5,112,975 of JANIIA010000010.1, read as the reverse complement.
GCTTAAGTATGGGGGTGTTTGATAGATGTATAATTGATCATATTTATACCATAAAAAAGATCACGTATTTTTGCTTGATATGTTATACTTTTATTGTATATTTGATACTTAATACGCCCTAAGTGCATTTATAGGTTATAATTGCCTTTATTAACCAAATGGAGAATATTTTGGATGAAAACACGACATAAAATGAAGATTTGAAGCAAAAAAGGGATACAAAACTGTGTATTTGGTTCTGTAATTTCCTCAAGCTATACAAAATCACGATCTAGTACATGATCGTGGATCAGGCCGTGTTTCTACCAAAACCCTAAAAATTACTATTAAAAACATAATTGGAGGCAAAATGAAAGAGGAGATTTATGGAGATGATTCTATATGTGGAGAAAATTTAGAAGGGATGATATTAATCCATAAACGCGAAGAACATGAAGAAATCATCAAAATATCCAAGAAAATACAAGATCAAATCTCTAACTTGCAAAAACATTTGATAGGAGATAAAAGGGAGATTTAAAATTATGAAAACTTCTTTTACTATTTGTTTTTCTTAATGTTTATGTTTGATTTCATTTTCTATCGTATGTAACTAAACATATTTAGTGCTTAGGTAAAATGAACTCAAGTTTGGGCTATAACATGTTTTGATTCTTTTATCCGATGCACTTGTTTTAATTGATCTATTGTGATTTAATTATGTGTTTAATATATGTTCTAATAAATTCATAATATTATTTCATAATCTGATTTCATAACATATAGATTGAGAAATCTTGTGCATAAATAGATCTACAGTAATTGAAAGGAGTTGATTGCAAACCTAGAGATAGGTTGACATAAATCCTTTGGATTAGGTCAAATCTAAAAGTTGAATTCACAAATCAGTAAAGCAATCTTAGTACCTTTGACGTAAATAATATTGGTTGATAATTCTAAGATTAGCTATTAATAATCTCTAGTGAGTTATCAACATATGATAGGAATTTCAACGGTCCAATAGTCAATAAAACAATTGTAGAATAAAAGGTTAATTATTTAGGGGTTTTAGGGGGACTCATAACCAATACACTAATTCTTAATAGTAATTCTTTTTTAAGTGACTTCTTTCATCTCTGAGTGCAATATTGCTGCCTAATTTATTAATTTTTTAAAATTTAATTTTCTTTATTACAATAAAAAATTAATTCTTAGCCTAGATAATAGGAGAAAGGTAATTACTAGTAATCACTTCTTTATAGGATTGACTTGTATTTACTAGTACTAGCTATGACTATGTTGTGTACTTGCAGTAAAATTAATATTAGTATAGAAACAAAGCAATTGGCATATTTAATGGATTTGAAAATAGAGGGTTATTTTTACTCTTGGAATTTGTTTTGAACAATGAGGGAGATTCTTGCATTATCCATCTTGCTTCTTCCACTATTGATCATATTTCTTTGATCATTATGGCTGCTCTTTTGAATCATCTTACATTTCATCTCAAGAATGTCGTCTCCCCCTCAGACTTCTTATTGTTGGCTCTCTCAAATTCTTTTCTTTTGTTGCCCTCATCTTATTCTATCCCTACTTACACTCTACTTTCTATCTCATTTCTTGCTCTTTCCATCTTGCTGACAACCTTGGACACATGGGATATTTTAAGTTCAAGACACAAAAGATTTCAATAATGAGCTAAAGTTAAACTACTGTGCCCCCCATGAATCCTCGGAACAAAGAATTATGTCTCCTCCATTGGATATCCTTAAAGTAGGAGTTGAAAGATGGAAATCCACTATGCTTAGTTTTTTCCTAAACAAAAGGGTAGCCTTCCATGTGATGAAACAATAGACACTGAATAAATGGAAAAAACATGGATTATAGGATATTCTGGTTAACGATGATGTTTTCCTATTCAAATTCTCCAACCTTGAAAAACAAAAAATATTAAAAGTAGGACCATGGCATGTGAATAACAAGCAATTATTGCTTCAAGTATGACACCCTAGAATGAGTATATATGAAATCAAACAGGAGCATATTCCTATTTGGACGTGGATCTACAAGGTTCCCCTTTCATTCTTAAGGGCATCTTTCACCAGCTTTAACTTCTACGTTAGTTGATAGGATTTAGACTCTATGTCCTGATTCAAACATCTATTGACTATTTAAGTAAATCCTTATAGTGATGCCATTGAAGAACTGAAAGGGCCCCCCAATTTTTCTATTTTAATAATCCTCTAAATCAGCATATATGAGTATTCAGATATTAGGTTCTCTCCAAAATGAACATAGGAATTTAGGAACTGACTAAGCCATGTTGAATTGACCAAGGACCTATCTAACTTCTTCCTTATAACCATACTTCCTTGTAGATTATTTGACCATGTGAACAATCTTCCTGTTGAGCAGAGGTTTACCAGATCCATCTTAGTTAGGAAATTGGAGAGATTTTTGGTTAATCCAAATGTGTACTTCTTGCCACCTTCAACTTCTGTTGAGTTTAGAGAACAATTTAAGTCTCCTATAACAAGCCAAGGGGACTGAGTTCTCACTTTTATGTTTTGTAAATCCAACCAAAGCTTGTTCCTTTAAAATCCAAAATTAAAAGCATAGTTTAAAGTTAAATCAAAACTATGCATCATACCTTTCATCCACTACTTGAACTTCCATCATGTCGATATTGCATAGGCATATAATTCTACCATTATAGTGAATATGTTCCAATTGATACCAAAAACCTAAAACTAAAAAGTACCTAAGGATCTTTTATTTTGGTTTCAAGAATTCCTACTAAGCAAGGTTTCTTATCCTTCATAACCCCTCAGTGTTATTAAATTTTTCTAAAAACATTTAAAATACAAAATTTTAAGAAAATTTTTAAAATTTATGTGGCATCTTGAATTGTCTTAATCAAAGTTTGGATGAGCAAGTTACATCTAATTTAAAAAGCATTGTCTAAATTAAATATTGGATTAGTTAGAATTAATTTAGTTTTAGTTATAAGTGTTTATACACAATCTCTCACTTGTACTAAAGTCAAATGCCTATGTATCTAATACCATATCTAGAATGATCATTAATAAATGTAATGAAATATGAGTACCCACCTCTAGTATAAGTAGACATAAGGCTGCATCCATCTGAATGTATAAGTTCTAGTAATTCACTAGCACACTCTTCCTTTTCATTAAAGGGTTGGTCATCTTACCCAACAAATCATATTGATAAATTTTATATAATTCATAATCAAAAGGATCCAAATATCTTTTTATTTCATTTTGTGATTCTAGTTTTGTTGATATAACCCAACCTAACCTAACCTACATTGCCATAAATAAGATGGATTCTAGTTAATTTTCTTTTCTTGCTATTTATGTTAAGGATTGACCTTTCAATATTTAATCTATACAAACCACTTATATTATAAGTAATCTAGATTCATAATAAACATCATATTTATAAAAGGAATAACTTTTATTCTTAATAATAAAGAAAATTCCATTCAAGTAGAAATAGGAAATGGAAATAATATTTCTTGTAATGACTAGAAAATAATAATAAGTATCTAGTTCTAGTACAATGCCAGAAGGAAAAGCTAAACAACAAGTTCCTACAACTAATGCAATAACCCTTGCTTAAGTGCTAACTTACAGGTCCACTTCGCTTTTTATCAACAATCTGCTCCTTGTTAACATCTACGTATTGTTATAAATAAGTGGACTCCAGTATCTAATACCCAAGAATGTGGAACAAAAGAAGGAAGATTGATGCCCATTATAAACATACATGAAGATGTAGCTTCTTTAAGTTTCTTGTCTTTAAAGCTAGCAATATAAGATTTACATTTCTTGTTTTAATTTCCATAGACTCTACAATAATAAAAACATATGTCTTGGCCATTTTTCTTCTTGACATCACCTTTTAGGTTTGGTACTTTACCAAAAGCCTTTTATTTCTTGCTTTTATTCTTCTTAGAGCCTTTTCTCTTACTCTTAGACGAATCCACACCAAAATAAAATAAAAATGGTTCCTTCTTAAGACATTCTTCTATAGTCTTGAGTATGTTTAGTAGTTCAGGCACTAAAATATCCTTTTATTTCATATAGAAGTTCATAATGAAATGTGAAATGCTTAAAGTAAAAGACGTACCAAATCAAAGCTTAACTAGTGGTCCATTATAAAAACTAATTAGCCTAATTCTTTAATATAGTCAATCATCTTCAGTACATATAATTTAGAAGTCTGATAACTCTCCACCTTACTTTGAACACCAAATAACTACTTGAGATGTAAAATTATAGTAAGAGCATCAATATTCTTATATTGCCCATGAAACTCAGGGAACATATATGGGAACATTACACATATAGCTTATTCAACATCAACATTATAAGGTTGATATCTCTTATAGAATTCATCAATTGCATTCAAACTAGGCTTTATGGAATAACAATGTCAAAAATATACCACTTCTTTTCTTACCGAATAACAATTCTTAAGCTATCAAGCCAATCTAAGAAGTTAGTACCAGTATGCTTGTTAGCATCTTATAATGCTTCTCAGGTACAATTTGTTACTTATGTTATCTAATACCCAAAAAGACACAAAGAGCAAGTATTAGTTTACACCATAAAACTAAATTAAATAATAACTTCAATAAATATTTAGTTATCTTATCTATCTTATTCAAAATAATATCTATCACTTTTATTTAAAAAACTTTAATCTCTCTAATAGGCTAAGATCCCATCCAAAATTAGTTTATTTTGAGTAACTCAATAAACCAACTAAATTTAACTAACGTAGATAATATTCTTATCAATCACATCTTATATGACTCCTAGATCTGCTAGGTGATAACTTTTTTCCAAAATATAGATAAATTTTTGCCAAAATATACCATATATATCATTTCTAATCCTTTCTCTAAATTCATATTATCAAGAGATACTTATCGAAATTATACAAATTGAGTCAAGTATGACTCATTAATTTAAGATGAAACATATTTAGGTTAAAAGAGTCTTAAGTTTACTCAGCAAGCCTTATAATAAACAAAAGTATGGTTTTATTCTTAAATAATAAAAAGCAACAATCACGTTTTAAATACATGCTTAATATTTTATTGATTGATTTAAGATTTAAAAATTTTATTTATCAACGTAATTAATATAATCTTATTATATTAATCATATCTAATATAATCAAATTATGAAAGATAATCTTTTAAAATCTTGCTTTATTATAATTATTGATTTGATAATTTATTTAATTTAATAATTCAACTCTTGAAAATTAAACTGAATTCTAAAATATCCATAATAAAAATTAACCATTTTTAATATAATTTTCAATCAATTAGGCATCATTTTTGTAGATTTATTAGGAATTTAAACTAATTTAATCTTACTTTTATTAATAAAACTGATTTAATTAAAACAAAAAGGTTCAAAACGAAAAAATGAAAAAAAAATGAAAGGATCATGTGTCAACCATTTATTATGAGGCATGTGTAGTGCATATGCCAGATGTGTCAGACATTTGACATATCTGTCCCCAATAAGATGTTTGTCTCATAAGTGCCCCATCATCTTCTCTAAACTAGGATTTTGCTAGTTGTACCACAACCTCTAGTTCCTTGCTCTCCTCTCACCATTGATGCTTCTCATGTGGACATCATCCTCCTTCATACATTTACTTCTCCCTTTTCTTGAGTCATTTTTCATCCTTTCTAGTGAATATTGCCAATGGTGACAACGATTCATCAGTAGCAACATCATTATTATTGAAACCTTATCAGCAAGAGAAGTGTTTCCTAACACTAATTCTCACACCCAACATAGAACACAATCAAAACTTAGGACATAATCAAGTTTTAAAAAAATCATTAAGTTTTTTAGAAAAAATGTTTTTAAAGGAGGCATGCATTCAATATTCAAGAAATATTGTTTTCCAAAAGCAAAATGGCTAAGGGAAGTATTAAATTGATCTTCTAATTTGGGAATTTTTAAGAATAATGAATAAGGGCAATCAATATTGAGTGTTTCTATAAATCTTAAAGCTAAAGGGCATTTATTCTAAATTTTTCAAAAACTTTAAGAACAAACGACGAACTTTCAAACCCACAAATAATTTCCAGAAACCTAGAAATACAAAACCAAACATTTTTCATCCTTTACCATTTATCAAATCTATAACAATCAAGAAAATTTAATCAAGTTAAAAAATTAAATAAGGCTTTGATCCCACTTTTAGAAAATCAACCATGATCAAACCATAGACCCAACTTAAAGATATTTATTTTTACAATTTTTGATCAGATCTCTTTTAATTAGAAAACTTAAACAATTCAAAAATAAAATGATTGAAATGTACTTGATTTAGATTCCTAAAAAAATTTCTTCCAAAACTATAAACCACGAGTTTTTAAAATACTTAGTCTCTAATAGTATCTATATAATAGAGAAAAATAACTCAAACACTTTTGAGAAGAAAAGACACGAGTACTAGCACTCTTATGCCTTTTTTTCCATTTGTAGAAAAAGATAGTAGGATTTCTTTATCATTAAAATTAAAATCCTAATTGCAATTAAAGTCTAACTTTAGTTATATTTATAATTTAATTATAATAAAATCAAATATCTCATATTTGATCCTTAAAATTTTCTAAACTTCACAATTAAATCTAACTTAATTTAAATTGAATTTTCTTTTAACTTATTCTTTATCTGTGATTTAATGGGTTACTAATATATGATAATGCTTATATATTAATTCTTATATATTATAATTAAATTCATAATTAGAATGAGATAGATTAAAATTCTTTTTAATTTATCTTAGTTTCTAATTAATTAATTTATAATCATATATCAAAATTGACATTTAGCAACATGCCATGGCCACCTGAAAATTAGGAATGTCAAAGTGGTTTGACTTAACTTGTTTATATATGATTAGAACATATAATTTAATCATTTGGTCATCCAATATTCTGATTGGAGATAAAGTATGGAACTGGTATCTTCTCTATTTAAATCTATTTATATTCATTCTTGTTAATTAGTAGTTGATTTATAATTGATGTTTAACAAAATCTTTTCAAATCTTAATTCACTCGATCTAGAGAATTTCTTAAATCACTATTAGTCAAGAATAACAGAAGATTCTTTGTAATACTTAGTGATGAATCATTCATTAACTTACTTATCTATCTCCATATAAATCCTACTATATCTAAGTACTACTTAGAATAAGTCATAAGTAGCATTAAAACATAGTAATTGTCACATGAGATACATTGGTAATCTTAAGTCTAAGGTTCAATTATACAACCATTATAATAAAGAAATATGGAGATACATGATACATTTCATTTTGGATCCTCATAATTTAGGTCAATTCAGTGAATCTTTTCTCTAATAAGCACCCATATATTTCTTTAAGTATCTCTATGTTTTAATTTAAGAGATTAATTGCTTCTTTCATTAGAAAGAAACATAATGTATGTTAGTTTTGCCATATAGTTAATATTCAGTCTTAATGAAACCATAACTGGAAATAATATGGGAACAATAAATAAATGTAAATTTAATCTCATAATTATTATCTGATCATAATTTAATTGCATAATAATAATTCAAGGAATTTTATCTTTAGTATTAAACATTAAATATAATTTAAAAAGTACATAAAAATTATATTCTTTATTGATTAAAGTAATAATGAGATACTAAATTGCAAATGTATAAGCTAATAAACCATCATCCATCTCATACTCCTCCAAATTTTCTATACCTTCACATAATCTAAATTGTAAAGTTGTGCTTTTTAGTAAGATTTGAAGAAATAAAGCCCCTGCATCTTCTTTTTTGAAGATAAGCTACTAGTTTCAAGAGTTTCTTGAACAAATGCTGAACATAACAATTCTCCTTAACTAAAACAGTTAATCGTTTGTATTTATATGTAGTAGTTGCTACATCGCAAGGAAGAATGTAATTGTAGAATGTACTTTATAATCACCACTAAAATATGGTTATCTTGTTAAATGATAAGCAACTTATAAAAAATATATCTTATATGGTTTTGTGGTTAAATAGCCAACTAAAGATATATCATATAAAAACCATGCCATAATAAAAAACACCAGAAATTAAGTAACTAATTTCATAAAAAAAACAAATATGATTTCCTAAAGACATGAACAAGGATCCTTATTTAACAATCTAAATGAAGATTCATTCAATAAGAAAAGGGAACAAACATCCTAGATTTATAAAAGTTAAAGTAAATAAAATAATGATAACAATGGAATTAATCTTTAAGAAGACATGAGAGTGCGAGCTTTGAACTTCTCTAGTTGATATTGTTTTCTACCTCTAGCTATTTCAATGCTTAAAATACATACATTTGGAAACTACTTGCTTACAAGACATGATCAAATCAAGATGATACTTAACCATTATTTTGTAAATTTCTCCTCTCTATTTTCTTTTTTATGGGAGTTCTCTCTTGCAAAATGGCTAATAGGTATATAACTGAGAGTATTGAAACTTGATTGTTAGCAGAGACAAGATAAAGAAGATTTATGCATTATGTGCGTGATATAAATAATGAGGGTTCCTTACATAGTGTCCAATGGAGAAACTTGTAAGGAAAAAAATATTATAGCATAATTGTAACATACTACTCCGTAGTGTATAAACCTGAACATATAAGAGGATATTCGAGAACATACTTTATGAAAATGATATATTAGGACAATCAAACCAACTTATTAAATGCAGCAAACATATCATAAGCATTCTAAAAGCACATTTTTTCCTATTTCATTTACAAACATAAAAGTCATATGTCATTACAATTTAGATTCCACAATTTAGATTACACAACATTTTTGTTTTGTTCAAATCTCAGTTTCAAAAATATAACATGAAATGGGATGCTATTACACAAGACATCTATCTAGACTCCTCTGATTTAGCTGATCAGACCTTTGAGCCATTCTCGTCCCCAAAATGCAAGTACTATAATTCTACTATAACACTTTAGTATTTAGAACTTCCTTAAACTTGAAAAAACAATGTTGCAATTTTGATGAGTCCATGAACTTAGTGAGTGAACCATCATCGATGTATTCACTCAAGTCAGATCACAAAAATAAGTATATCATATCATCTAGTATTGAATATCACAACACATTTCATCATACTTTAATAAGTACATCTTGTAAGCTAGCATTGCATATCATAACACATCCTTATTTACTTCAACTGTATTTCACTATTTCAAAACAATTCAATAATTTATGTCAATTCAATCATATAATACATGTAGGGATGTAAATGCAAATGTAAATGTATTTCCATTCTTATTTTGTTTTGTTGTGACCAAGTGCCTATAAACCTAATTTACTGTCTCATATCTATTGTGGATATCGAGATCATAACGGCCCGTATCCGTTGTGGATACCGAGTCCATGCTACTGAGCTTGAGGCTCTTTTCATCATTATGAGCTCAAAGCTCTTTTCTCATATTGGTCACTCTGGTCACATCTCCTTTATTTGATCATCCATTTTGATGTGATGGGATGCATTATTTCATATGCCATGCTTTCTTTTCAGTATAACCATGTCGTATATCAAGCTTCTCATATCTAAGTCTGGCATTTATCAATCAATTGTACACACATTTCAAATTAAACATTTAATTTATACATAAGCATATATAATTGAGTTTACACATCTAAGTTCACTCACAATATGCTTCAGAAAAGCTATTGCCTTGATGTTCCTACAATGTCTGGATGTTGACAATCACCTGGCGCGTCTATCGTCATGCAATACACATATAGTTCACAAATCACTAATTTGTTTAATCATATGAATATACAATCATACACATGTATGTGTTTCATGTTTCAATGCATGCTCAATTGACTTTTTGGGTGTTAGACCCCGTTTTCGAAGTCTAACTCGTGATTCAAACATGAGCACATCACTCTGTAGGGTTGTTTGGATCAAAAAATAGAAAGGGCTATATATAAATTTTTTTTGCACCTTATGCAGCATCACTAACTTGTAAAAGTCATATCTCTCAACTCCAATGTCCAAAAATTACAAACTTTATATCATTGGAAAGCTAAGAGGATAAACTACAACTTCCAAGAAGACAACTTTGTCCAAAGCAGCCTAGATTAATACAAATTTCCCGTGAAGTCAGAATACAGATTTTACCTCTATGAATGCTTGACAATGCAATGCGGAAGCTTGGAAAGTCATGAGCAAAACATAAATATATTTTGTTAACTTCAAAAGAGTGAAATTTTTTAAAGCTTTAATGGGTATTTCAAGACACAAATGCATCGTTGGACTCATAATACAAAATACAAAATACAAAATACAAAATATACATGAATGAGTAATACTTAAAATGCGGCTAAAGCCTTGAGTTTTCATATACTAACTTAAATACAAAAATATGTAGACTTAGAGTAGTTCGTTGACTCTCGAGCACTTGAGCTCATGCTCGTCACTTGGAGATGGGGAGGAAGGGGGTGAGCTAAAAGCTCGTGGGAAATAAATTTATAACAGAGAAACAAGCAAAATCATTGAAAATATTCATTGTCGTAATAAAATGCATTGAAACCATAAAACATGTATTTCTCAAACTTGTCAAGCAAATCATAAAAAACCTAAGACATGTATTTCTTAAACTTGTCAAGCAAATCATAAACAACCTAAGCAAGCATAATGGTTTGGTTGGTCCATATAAACATGATGGAGAAGCCTTTCAGCTAAACCATATACATGAGGGAGTTCTTGCGAAGCTCCAATAAACATGAGGGAGTCCGTAATGGAATTCCATGCCACTAGCGGGCAGGCGAGAGAAGCCTTGAACATGGTCAACGTGCACGTGACATAACATGACAGAAACCACAAACCTAAACACAAACATGAATTTCATGACTTGTAAACATATTTCACAAAGGCACATTTCGGAAACATGATTTCCATAAACATGATATATTTCAAATACAATTTCCATCATCATTTCATGAATCATCTTCAAGATTCATGTATCAAACATATAGCAATTACTTAAATCATTTAAAAAGCAATAAATGCAACATTTATGAAGCAATTGAAATCATTTAAAATTATTAATTAGGAAAATACTCATGGCTCATTAACTCAAACTATAAACATGTAACTCACTTGGATTTCTTGCTTAAAAACTTGCTTAAAAATGCCCCTCTTCTTACTCCTCTTGCCTTTCTTGATTTTCTTTAACATTGGCAAACAAAAATCCGATTCAATGGGAATACAAATTGGGAATCCAAAGGGCATATTTACTAAAAATTGATTCTAGAATACTTAAACCCATTTATTTCTTAAGCTTCATGAATCAAAATTCCTTCTAAATTTCAAAGGATTAAAAATGAGCTTATCTTGAATCTTTACCAAACAAAGAGATTTTTGGCTCAATTGGAAGCTCTTTTCTTCCTCTTTCTTTTTTTTGTCTTGAATAATCTCAAATTCACTCTTGAAAACTAAGAAAAAATGAAACCTAAGCTTTGTCTTCTTCCTTTTTCTCTAATAGCCAAACCCTCCCTCACCTTTCTTTCTCTTTTACATTTTTCACTTCTTCTCTCCCTTCATTTCACTTTTTCTTCATCTAATGAAGAAGACAACATTTTCCTCTTCCATTTATACCCTTAATGAGTGCGAAATGTCAACCCTACCCTTCATTTAATGCTTCATGGCTTTTAAACTTAAGTGACATGCCACAATTGTCCTATATACATTCTAACTGCTTTAATTTAACTATCCAGTGAAATAAAATCCTACTAACATTGTAATAAATAATTAAACTCCAATAATTGTTATATCATGACGTCATAAGTTATTTAAATCATGCTTAACAGTTCTATTTATTCTAAGGAAAAAATTCTAATTCCACAATTATTCCATAAAATATTATGCTTAACTTAATAAAAAAATTTGGAGGCCAACATGTTCTGTTCAACCTTAATCCAATGAAAGCTCTAAGCACTGATGGCTTCAATGCCTTCTTTTTTCAAAAACATGGCATATTACTGGTAACCTTTTTGGGGAAACAGTGCTGGAATTTCTGAATTCAGGAAATATATTGAGGGAAATCAATGCAACTTACATTTGTTTGACCCCTAGAATACCCAATGCAAGCTATGAATTTTGGCCAATGTCTTGTTGTAATATCATTTACAAAATTATTTCAAAGCTACTTGATAATAGACTAGAAGAGAATTTGAGCTAGATCATACAGGATTCTCAAGGAGCATTCATCCCTAGCAGATATATATTTTTGACAATATTCTCTTGGTGCAAGATTTGATGACAGATTATAACTCAGGCAGATCCATCAAAAGTTCATATATCAAAATAGATCTCTCCAAAGCATTTGACAAACTTTAATGGAATTTTATCCTTATTTGTTTGGAATGATTTGGCTTCCCTATTTTCTCTATCAAATGGATAAATGCTTGCATTTTAACCTTTTCTTCTAGCATCCTTATTAATAGAGCTCCAACTAAGCAATTCAAAGGGTCTAATGACATAAGACAAGGAGATCCTCTCTCCTTAACTTTTTTTCATTGTTATAGAAGTATTGAATATGATTATTTATTGCAACTTAGCTAGAAGACCTGTTTTCAAGTTTCATCGTCAATGCAAGGAATTGTTTATATCCTATATTTGTTTTGCAGATGATCTAATTTTGCTTTGTGGAGCTCACCAAGAGTCCATCTCTACCCTTCATCAATCCTTTATGAATTTTTACAGGATCTCAATATTAAAAATCAATCAATGCAAGAGTATAATATACTTCTCTTTAGATGTAACCAATACTATGAGACTTCAACAGATTTTTGACTTGAACATCCAAGGTATGCCATTCACTTATTTGGGGGTTCCCACTTTAACTCAAAAAAACTGAAATTTTAGGATTATTTGAAGATACTGGAAAAATATAAGAAAATTATCAATTTTTGGCAAAACAAAGCTTTGTCTCAAGCAGGTAGAGTTCTGCTAATAATATCTATATTGAACAATCTCCACACACACTGGAGTTCTCATCTTCTACTTCCCAAAAGAATGATAAAGGAGACTGAAAAATATATCAAAATTTTCCTATAGTTAGGTTAGATTGACAATGCTAAGGATGTCCAAATCAAATGAAAGCAGGTTTGTTGCAAGAAGCAAGAAGTGGGGCTAGGTCTCATAGTAATTCACACCTTTCAATCTAGGCAAGTAACCAAAAGAACTTGGAGATTGTTCAAGGATAAAGAATTACTTTAGAGTAAATGGATTAATGAATACTATCTCGAGGAAACCAGGCTATGG
>JANIIA010000010.1:5045831-5072046 GCA_027478495.1 Erythroxylum alaternifolium | reverse complement strand
GTAATGTTAGCTCTATTCTAAGTAAGCACAGTAAGACTTTTCTCTCAGATTTTCTAGCTTTCTAACTTGTCTCAGTTCTTCTAAGATTGTAGCATTTTCGACTGTGACTAATATTTATAGCCTTTGTCTCTAACTGCTTCTTTGTTCTTGATAACGGCTTCTTGATTCTTGATAACCACTTATAGGTAACCGTCATGTAGTTGAGTTCTGTAACTAACTCTGACTAAATAATTGTCTGACGTGCTAGTGTATCTTCGTGGTTTCGTCTATGTCTTCTTTGTGTCTGTGTTGCCTTTTCATCTGCATCTGCGTCTGCGTCTGTTTCTATATAGTCTTTGCGTCTGCGTCTGTGTCTATATAGTCTTTGCGTCTGCATCTGCGACATCTGCGTCTGCGTCTGCGTCTGTGTCTATATAGTGTTTGCGTCTGCGTCTACGTCTACGTCTACGTCTGTGTCTATATAGTCTTTGCATTTGCGCACTTAACCTACTTGTCAAAGGCGTTCTTTTATTTCTAACATTATTATTATTTGATTGTCATCAAAATTAATCATCGGAAAGTCCTCTTGACTTAAAAACTAACTGCTGTTATGAATAACCTTGTCTCTTTAGAACAACTTAACTTGGTTGAACATGCCTAGGATATGATTTGTTCCTAACTAAAAGCATTCCGTTGAAGGTTACATAATTAGAGCATCATATCCCAACTATTCTTGACAAAACAACGCTTAAAGAATAAATGATTTGTATCTTTAAGTTGCCTATTTTGAAGGAGCCAAAATAGAGCCTATCTTTGGTGCTTAGTTAATCCTTAATTGCAAGCTAAAGGATAAAGACAACTTTAGGCAAATTGGTGGGCTACCACACTAGGTTAAACCATTGCACTATAGGGTATGGATCTTTAAAGAGTTCCATGCTTATCTTGTTAGTGTAAATACTTGAATTGATTTAGCCAAGTGATTCTATATTCTTTTAAAGAGATGGGATGATAAAGCCACATTATCAAAAATAGAGAAACAAGAACCCTAAAAATGTTAAGGCCAATCATATTTAACGTTGTTAATGAAGATCTTTGTCTTGGAGGAAGCAAAGATGTGAATCATCAACTTAAAGGCATATGGAGTTCTATGTAGAGGCCTAATGGAAGCCATATGACATATAAAAACTAAGTGCTTTCACCATTTCCTATTATGTGTTTGATAAATAGGATTGTCTCTCAATTTAAGTAATTGGAGAATAACCTGTAAAATGTGTGCTTTTGATTAGATTTTCCAAAAATTTTTGCCTTTGAGGAAGTGTGAGTGGATCTATTTGACTAAAAGGGATTCTTGATCATTAGCTTTTATATTCTTTTTGCTAAGAGAACTTTATACATAGTCCTAATTGCTTTTATCCCTAACTTACCTTAGATTTTCGGCTTGCACACATCCACCCACTTGACTTTGACCTCATTATTGTCAGTTTAATACATTATGTCTTTATCATTATCTTACAACATGTGACTTATTTACAAGCTATGAAACCCATACATAGACAAACAGGTGGAAGTAAATCACTAATCATCAACCCAAAGAGATATTAAGCATGAAAGGTACGTCGAGCTAATGACGTTAACCAAACGCTAAATGGGAGGCAACCCATTAATTAGCTTAGTTTTATTTTTAATTTCTACTTCATTTTGTTTCTATTTTGATGTTAGAATAGGGTTTTATTAAGTTTTGATGTGTTTTAGATTAGAACATTAAGAACCCTAATGAGATTGTGCATAATTATTGTGTTACGGTATGCGTGTTAATGGTTCATAACTTTGAGTGCAATATTTCTTAAGTTTGTTCATCTATTTTTCATGTTGCACACATTTATAGAGAGTTACACGCTCTTTAGAGACACTTTTGTAGACTTACACAGTTAGATAGATGTCCGTATAATAGACTATGTAAGTCCGTGAAAGATTGCAAGTTAGTGATCTACACGATTAGCTACACAATAATGTAGTAGACTATGTAAGTCTGCGATAGCCCTTACATTTTCCCTAATCCCTTATTTTTCTTACTTTGTCTTTTTTCACACACTCCCCTGTTATCACCCTCTCAATCTCCCATCCAAATTTTTTTCTTTTTTCTTACAAGATAACAACACGTAAGTAAGTATTCTTATTGATTTTGCTTGTTTATGCATGAATAATTGGGTGTTTTAGAATTTTTAACCCCAAAAACACTAGATATAGGATTTTTAGCCCCAAATATGCTCTTTAGACACACTTATGTAGACTTACACAGTTGGACAGATGTCCGTATAATAGACTATGTAAGTTCGCGAAAGATTGCAAGTTATTGACTTACACAGTAATGTAACAGACTGTGTAATTTTACAATAGCCCTTAAATTTGCTCTAATCCGTTATTTTTCTCACTTTTTCTTTTTTCTCTTAGTCCCCTGCAATCACCCTCTCAATCTCTCAACAAAATTTTTACGTTTTTCTTGCAAGTTAGCAACTCCTGAGCAAATATTCTTGTTGATTGTTTATACATGAATAATTGGGGGTTTTAGAATTTTTAGCCCCAAAAACACTAGATCTAGGATTTTGGGATTCTATAAAATTTTGTGAGATTTTTGGATAATTGTGATTTCATAATTGAATTTCATCCATATCTACATGAATTATTGGTTTAATTTGATTAATTACATGAAATTTTAATTTGAATTGTGCAATTGTGTAATTTTTGCTCACTCATTCTTAATTTGTGATGTTTTTGTGAAATTAGGATTAATTACTTGTTTTTATGGTTAAATAAAGTTGTGTCATGTTTAATTTAATTTCAATTTTAGTTTTTAGGTAAATTCAACGTTTAATTCTACTAATTTTGCATAATTGTTAAAGTAGATTTGTTAATTTCCAATTTTAAAGCTAATTTCGTAATTTTGTAATTAGGTTAGTTTCGTTTGTTAATTACAATAATTTTAATTTTAATTTCGTAATTAATTAGGTTGTTAGTTAAGTTTCTAATTATTTAATTTAATTTTAATTAATTAATTATTTGTGTTAATTTATATTTTATTCTTATGTGTTTTAGTTTATGTTGTTTGTTCGTTTTTGTGTTTCATAATTAGTGAGCATAAGAAATAAGTGCGGGAAAAAGGTATGTTTGTAATTTATATGCATATTTCTCATATTTATTTAAAATTTTAGACACAATGACAAGATCTCGATGAGAAAAGGAGGTCCTAAGGAAGTGACAATGAGGAGAAGGGTCCTCTAGAGACCGAAGATGAGCTCACTCAATTCATCCACTTGAGCGATCTCTGATGCTACTGTTCAATACAACGACACATGAGCAATATAAGAGGCTCAAAGAGACGACATTCGTGATAGGTTAAAACATTAACTGAGAGGCACTCAGGCAAGTCGGTTTGGTCCAATGGGCTTGGGACCTTATAGAAGTTGAAGCTTAGTCTCGATTCTTTGAGATCATTGAGCCCTCATACTGGGAGTTAACACTCGAGATGCTCTCCACATTCTTTGTGGAGAAAGGAAGATACACATGGTCGAACACAATTTAGATCCAGTTGCTATTCCAAATGAGTTATTTAGAATTCTTTGTCACGATGGGTTATATAATGTAGAGTTTCTAGGAATGTAAGTTTAATTAAACTTATAGATAAACTTCCTATATGTGATGTCTTCTAGACAATTCTGGCCAATAATTAGCAATGAAAGCGATTATGACCCAAGTAGATCCAAGGCATTATCGCTACGACACCCGGTGCTCAGATATATACATAGAACTCTGAGCCACATTTTGAGCAGACGGTGAGATAGCTATGGCGTTATGGGGAACTTGGATGTGTTTTATCTTTGGAGTATGAGTGATAGGATGCCAATCTACTTGAGGCATACATTAGCCTAGTTTATCAGGCATTAAAGCAAGGAAAGGATAGCCAACACGATCTGTATGGGACCTCATATAACTAAACTTGCACAAAGGATAGGGTCTTTGATAGATTATTATCAATCTGACTAATGGGTAATATGGTAGTGTTAAACCTCCAAGTTTTGAAGCATATGCATATAGTATGCATACGACGGGACCTATAGGCAATATCTATAGACTAATTGGAGTTCTTGATGAGCTAACAACACTAAAATGAGCTAGAGAAGAGCCAACCATAGTGGAGCAGGCATTGTAGCCACAGTCACAACCATCCCAAATGAGAGGAGCAGTACACGAGGAGAAGAGTAAGGAGGTACCCAAGGTGAGGACACCACACCGAGAAGATAGCTTAGCTGGAGAGGTGGTTAGACAACTCATGGGTACTCAATGCATTATCAGAGTACAGTAGGTGGAGATGGTGGAACGGATAGGCCAAGTAGGGGCTTTTATTATATGGATGGGGGATTTAATGTTGCTGATGGCAAGTTGTCATGGCATAACTTTTCAACCTCTATTATCTGGCGTAGTTACATCATCATCAGCTTCTCCACATTTCAAGGATCAACAACCTGAGGACTCTCCATCAATAGACATAGTCACAACAAGATGGAGATGCTTAATTTTGGTTTTCTCTATATTTATATATTTTTCTTATTTTCTTTCTGTTGTTATTCATTTTTTCTAAACATCACTTTCTCTTCCTTTTTATTCATATGTGCTTATATTGTGTAAATTAGGGAAAACGTACAATTTTAAGTGTATGGAAGGAGATTATAAATTTCTTAAGTTTATTGTAATGTTTGTTATTAAATTTTATTAACTGATATCTTGAATTAGTTGAAATATGTCCATAAATACTTGAAGTCGTTATTGATTATTGAATTGAGTTAGTAAGCAAAAGGATGAAAGTTAGAATAAACTTGCTTTTATAAGTTATATGTTTAGAATCATTGAGATAGTTAATTTGAGTGAAAAGTGTAGATTATTTATACACATAAGACCTTTGTGTAAGCTTTTGAGCCTAAGAGCAAATTCATCAATATTTAAGTTCTTTTATTCTTTCATTTGAGTTATCATGCATATTTAAATAATTATAGAACTTACTTTTATTATACATATTGAGACCATATTTGTTAAATTAGAAGTATGAATGTGATAAACGCACTTAGATTTAACAATAATTACTCTACCATATTTTATCCCTCAAGAGTAACCAATTTTGAGCCTTAGCCTTTTTTATTGACTATAACCATAATATTAGCTTTACCTTATTTTTCTTTGAAGACTTTTTATTAACTTGAACCCTGAAGGTTATTTACAATTACATGATTGCTTGAAATTTGAATTTTGAAAAGATCCAATACTTCTTTAATTATGGTGCATGATGAAAGCTCAAAGATTATTAAAAAACTGATTATGGTACTAATGGATTCTTGTTATGATAGACCTATATTGTGAAAGACTAAGTTTCTTGTAATCTTGTCTGTCATAAATTTCCTTCAATTTTATCATCACTTTGATTATCCCAATCATACCTTACCTAAGCCCCACTAAACCTTTATAAAGACCTTTTCATTTTTGTTTCTAGTTTACTTATAAGTGGTGGAGATATGATAATATTGCAAGCTTATAGTTAAAAGGTGTAATATGTATTGATTTGAGAATTCTTATACTTTTCACTTTAAACACTTAAGTAAATTGAGTGAAATCTTTGTGAGGGTGTAAAAAATTGCACTTTTGATTTAAAAAGATTATTGATTTGATTATGATTGATATTGACTTATAAAGTTTAGTTTTAGGATAACTTAATTCTAATCATATGTTAATTTGATTAATATGACACGATGCTTTAAAGTAAGGATTGACAAGTTAAAGTTAATCAGGGATGGATGTTTTAGATTATGATTTGCTTGAGGACAAGCAAAAGCTTAAGTGTGGGAATGTTTGATAAATGCTTATTTGACTATATCTATATACCCATATTTAATGTGATTTGCTTGATATTTAATAGTTTTCTAGAATTTTTAGTGCTTAATTCACTTCAAGGGCATTTATAGGTGATAATTGACTTCTTGGATTAAAAGGAGATGAATTTGGATGAAATAATGGCATGTAACGAAGGTTTGAAGTAACTTGAAGATAAATGACCGTGTATAATGACTATGTAAGTCTCTATAAATGTGTGAAGATTTGAAGAATTTTTTTTCTGATTATGGGCAATTAGACACCCATGTATAGTGATATGCATGGCAGTGTACATTGCTCGAGTAAGTCTCTGTGCTCGTGTGAAATCACGAATTCAGGTATTTTTGGAGATACATAGTTACCTACACACCCGTATATGTTGACCATGTATAACCTAAAAACCCTAGTTTATACTTAGGTGCATTAGATAAGCCAAAACACATAACCAACCACTCATATAATTCATATTTGGTCTTAAATACAGTTTTCCATTCATCACATTCTTGCATCCTAATACGATGATAGCCACTTTTTAAATCAATTTTGGTGAATATGCAAGCACCATGTAACTTATCTAGTATATCATCTAATCTAGAAATAGGATGGAAATACTTTACAATGATCTCATTGACTAGCATAACATACATACTCATGCTCTCTCTCATATACCCCTTTTTAAGTAATTCATCCACTTGCCTTTGTAATTCCTTTGTCTCCTTTGGATTGCTTCGATAAGCTAGACGATTAGGAATTTGAGTTCCTAGTTCTAAGTCAATCTAGTGCTCAATCCCTCTCAAAGGTGGTAACCTATAGGGTACCTCTTTAGGAAAAATATCATCATAATCTTATAACAATGTCACAAACACACTAGGAAATTTTGGGTCAAATTCAGTGTTAGTGAACAAGTTTCCTTAAACCAAATCAAGAATAAAGCTCTCTTGCCTAAGTATGCACTCTTTAACTCTCTCTCTATTTTGCATATAAACATCATTTTGTCTGAACCTTTTCACTCCTTTTAATTTCTTTTTGCTCACTTTTCACATTCTATTTTTTCTTTTTATTCACTAACTTTTTTTCTCCTGCACATTCTACTTTCTTTTCCTCACTTATGCAATCACTCACCATGGGGTTTTTAATTTTATTCTTTTCTCTCATGGCCTCTTTTATCTCTTCTTTCTTTTCCACCTCACTACCTAAATCCCCACTTGATGATTGTTGAATTTTCAATTGTGCAAGGTATGCTTCTTTGGGTGATAAAGGAGCAAAGGTAACTTTCTGCCCATTATACATAAAAGAATACATATTCATGTACCTATCATGTATAACACACCTATCAAATTGTCATGACCTACCTAAAAATATATGACTGGCTTACATAAACATGACATCACACATAACTTCATCCATATATCTACCAATAGCGAATGAAATAATTACTTGCTTAGTAACTTTAATGTCACCACTATCATTCAACCATTGTAGTCTATATGGATTAGGGTGTTTATCACATTTCAAGCCCAACTACTTTACCAAAGTAGTGCTAGCGACATTAGTGCAACTAGCCCCATTTATAATCATGTTACAAGCTTTCCCACCTACTAAGCATCTAGTGTAAAATATGTTCTCCCTTTGTTCTAGACTATCTTCCTTCACATTCAAGTTCAATGCACATCTAGTAACTAAAGATTCACCCAACAACATACTTAACATTCTCATCAACGTCAAAACAATTTTCTAAAGGTGGCATACTTAAATCACTACCATTAGACTCATTACCATTATCAGACTCAGAAACAATATCACTACCCTCAATAAACATAGTCTTCATATTAGGACATTCAAATGCATAATGACCACACTCTTGACATTTAAAGAACTTAATATCCCTATGTTTAGAAGGTTTAGAGGATGGATCAGTAGTACCATTTTGAATTGAACTACTATTCTCTTTGCCTTTGTTTGTCTCATTGCCTTTCTCCTTAGAATCTAAATAGTGTTCCCTTTTCTTATCTTCATTTTTGCTCCATCTTGGATTCCATTTGCTACTAGAATTTAAGAAAAACTTAATTTTCCTTCTTTGTTTTTGTTACTTTGGCAATGTTCACTAGGTTATCTATCTTTACATAATGTTAAAACTCAACCACATTAGTAATTTCCCTATTCAATCCACCCATGAACCAGGCCATTGTCACCTCTTCCTCCTCTTATATATTAGCTTTAATCAATAGTATCTCCATCTTCTTATGATAATCTTCTACTAATCTAGTTCCTTGTGTGAGTCTATGTAATTGTTAGTGCAACTCTCTATAGTAATAAGGTGGCACAATCCTCTTCTTCATCCCTCTTTTCATCTCTTCCCAAATGGATATATGTGGTTTACTATTCCTCCCATTCTTTACTAATTCATCCCCCAAACTAATGCATAATTAGAGAATTCCACTACTGCCAATCTCACTTTCTTATCTTCATAATAGTCGTGACAAGTAAAAATCATGCCCACCTTTCTTTTCCATTCCAAGTACACTTCAACATTATTCCTTCCTTTGAAGGGTGGAATTTTCATCTTAATGGCATTAATATTGCTATCTTTTCTCTTCACTCTTTCTTCCCTCTTTACTCTACCCCTCATGGATTGCACTTCATCTTTATACTTGTTATACATTCTTTCCAATTGTCCCTCCCTTTTCCTATGGTCATTAATTGATCTACTATAATTTTGGATTCTACCGATTTCATTAATTATCTCATCTATCCCATCCATCCCATCCATCTTAGTAGATAACTTCTTAAATTCACTAACGAATGCCTTATACATCACTTTCAAATTAGAAGCATTTTCATCCTCCTCAGGTATTGTTTCCTTTCTATCTATTTTATTGGCCATTTTTATAACAAAAAGTTGCAAGAAAATGGTTAGCAATAAAAAAATAACCTCACAATTCACTCCCTTGTGTGTTTCACCCAAAAGATGGCACTCTACTCATGTTTTCAATCAAAATTGCCTTTTACCCTCTTTTAAGTTTACACACTCATGCATTTTTTCACTCAAGTTTATTGTCCTCAATTACACTTCACAATTCAATTTACAATCAAGGTAATTCACAAACAGCAAATTAAAACAGGAATGCAATGAAAACACCTAAGAAAGACGATGGGCACAAAAGTAGAAGCAAGTATACCCAAATAAATAAAGGTGAAATGGGCACACAAAAGGAAAGTATGTATGTTGCCCAAAAATACAGATTCTAAATTAACAAGAATCAATTTGTTAATTACAGTATAAATGGAAACAAAAAGTAAAATATACTAAAAGTAGAAACTTAGAATAAGGAAAATGACAAAACTAATGCATAAATGCGAAAACTGAAATTTCCCTAATGGAAAGGTTAACTTAGATGCAAAGATGTAAAGACACTAAACAAAATAGGAAGCCAACAAAAAAAAATCCTATAATCATGCCAACCCCAAAGATGGAATTTATGCTATTTGACTTTTTTATTTAATTTTCCTAATTTAAGATATGATCAAATCTAAATAATTTCCTAAATGACCAGATCTGAATTTTGGTTGTTTCCTTGTAGATAATTACCATAAATTCTGCCCAAAATATGTATAAAAACAAGATCTTACCACCAACCAAATCAAATCTTTCCTTCTTTTAAACTCTAGGAATTGATTTCTTCTTCTTCTTCTTCTTCTTCTTCTTCTTCTTCTTCTTCTTCTTCTTCTTCTTCTTCCTATTAAGTTCTTTGAAGAACCCAACACAAGTTACACAACTGGACTTGAATATTTTAATTGATAATCAACTTTGGCTATTTAATAGCCATTACAAAACAGAAACGAGAAAAACTTGCAGCCCACGTACCAACGTGGTAATTTAACTGAAGAGAATTTAAACACTAACAGTACTACTCTAAAGGATAGGATTATCCTAGAAAATAGGCAGCTTATTAACAAAAAACAAAACCCCTAAATTTAAGGACTTCCAACTCTATCACTTCTTCTTTTTAACGCTAGCAATTGATTTCTTTTTTTGTTTTTCTTCATTTTTATATGATAATTAAATCAACGATAATTCAAATAACAAACTTGGAAAAATAAAGAAACAAGAAAAACACAAGAACAAGATGAACCCTAATTTTGAATTCTAATGAAAAATAACAAGAATAGCAAATAAACACAAGATAAATAAAAATTTATCCCAATCTAAGTTCTGATACCAAATGATGCAGAACCCTAAGGCTAAAGAACTCGAAAGCCCTTAAACACACACTTTGGATAGAACGAGAATAAGAAGAAATCTCGAACCTTAATGAACCCCCAGTCAATTATATGGATGGAAACACATATGATAAGGACGATTTGAAAACAAGAATAGAATTCGCCACAAGTGATTACCTTCATAAGAAGTATATTTTTGATGCAATATAAGAAAACAAGAAATCCTCCCTAAAAGAATTCGACCAAGCCAATGTGAGAATTATTCATTAAAAAATCCCTAAAAAATGTTTATTATGAGTTATTTATACCCCTTGAAAAGAAAGAAATCCTAAATATGTAACGGGCCTTTAAACATGGGCATCCCACTAAAATAACTAAAGACCAAACTAATATTTCTAAAATAAAACCCATTAAACCTAAAATGTTTAAATTAAATGAGCTGAAAGTTAATAAAAGTCCATATCACTAAACAAGCTAAAAGCATAAGGCCCAAAGTTATGCTTCTAACTTAAAATAGTTAATTAAACAAGAATGAAAGTCTTCTTACACATTCCGCCCAACTTGATTAGTTATGATACCATTGGCCCTCATTGTCTCTTAAGATTCCATACTATCTACAATTCAACCCATGTAGGATTGAAGCCCTTCTTTGAACTTCTTAACTCTTTATCTTATTATTGGTCCCTCTGGCATTACAAGCTCATCTTTAGTTCCATTTCTTTACAAAGTACCTTGATCATGCTCACATCATAAGGGTTTTTTTAAATCTGGAAGCTTAACTATATTACTCCAGGGTTTCAAATAAGGAGAGGGGGCAAGTAACCACATTTGGAGGTCCAAATTTGAGATTCATGAAATTTTTTAGGTAATGAGAAAACTCCTCCAAAGAGTTAGAGGAGGGAGGAACAAAGTCACCTAAAGCAATAATGGGGTTGGCAATAGGAGTAGAGGACAAAGTTAAGTCAGGGGAATTTGAGATCTCCTTGGAAGAATCACTGAAGATGAAAGCTAGTGCCAAAGACTTTTTTATAAGGAAGGAGTCCTAGAAAGGCGAGGTGTTCGAAAGCTCCCGCCTTAAGAAAATTGACTAAAACCAAAAATTTGAAAGAGATAACTAATGAGTGAAAACGATAAAAGGCTAGAGAGAAGTTAGAAAATTTAGTTATGCATTAGAACGTAACAATGAAAACTAATTTTAGATATTGTATTTAGGGTTAAATCCACTAGACCCCTTCTATTTTGACCTTTTATCATTTCATTTTTTATATTTTGAACTATTACTCATCCTCTTATGGGTGAGCCTTGGAGCAATTGGTAAGCCATAAAGTCACAGGTTCAAGTCACAGAAACTGCTTCTTTGTAAAAATACAAAAGGCAGTCGGCATACATTATGACCCTCCCCAGAAACCCGTAAAGTGGGGAGCTTTGTACATTGGGTACATTGACTTTTGACTCTTTCTCTTATGGTATTATTTAGCTATGACACAACTCTCTTTATCATATTTTGTTGATTTTTAAAATTTTTAAGTTCCAGTATGATATGATTTAGAGTTATAAATAGATGAAAAACTAATAAAATATGACAAAATGAGTTGTATGATAGCTAAATATAATATTAGAGAGATAAATAGTAATTTTTAAAATATAAAAACTAAAATAAAAAATCATATTACAAGAAGATTTAAGATCATATTACAAGAAGAATTAGTATATTAACTCTTATATTTAAAGGGAGACATCTTAGACGTTACCTTTAAAGCATCACATTTGAATATAAAATTTTTTAAAAATTGACTAATGAGAATTTTTAAAAAAGAAACAAAGAAGTTTTTGTTATTAAAGGACATACATAGGATAATTTATATCTTGACAATTAAAAAAATAGGGATGCAGTAAACTTAACTTAGAAGGGGGAGACAATGAAAGAGAGGAAAAAGAGAAGAGAAAGAAAAATAAATAAAGAAAAAATAGTTAATAATTCAAAATTAGTAATATTAGAAATAAATTTATCTTTTAGTAATGTCATTTAAATATTATAAAATAGAAGATCTTTTTATTTAATAAATGATACAATAATCCTCTTTATTCAATTACTAGAGTGAGAAGCTCTTATTTGTAATTGTCTCTAATTAAACGTTGATGTGATTATGGGCTTTAATGCAAAATCTGCTAAGCTAGGTTTGAATTGCTCATGGTTCATCCTTTACTTGCGAGTGGCCAAGTTGGATCTAGGTTGAAAATTTTGTACTTATTTAAGCTTGGCTCAGTGTTGATCCAAGTTTGATTAAAGTCATTTTACCTTAAATAGATTTTCCCAATATTTATTTGTAGCATTAACTTCACCAGTAAAGGAGTTATAATCGATTCATGTTTCTTTGAGTAAGTTTTTGAAATTCTTCAATTTGGCCCTTAATCCATTATACTTATTCTTCAAGTGAATATCATTATACTCCATATTGAATTTTGTTTGAAGTCCTACCTTAATATTCTTTCAACCAAATTTGGAAAAGGAAGTAGTCGTTTGATTTCCCTTCTTCACATTTTTAACCATTAAGAAGATTAAATACATTTATATTATATCATTCCATACTGCATCTTTTTCATTTATTTCCATATAATCATTGGAATCGTTCATATTGTTTAAATCTTCCATCATTAAATGTAATCACATATTAGTGACATCAATTATAACAATTTCTACAAAGTATTAAATGCTAAACATGGTTCAAAATAAACACGAGACAACTACAAAAATTTCTACAAAATATTAAATGCTAAATATGGTTCAAAGTAAACATGAGACAACCATATTAAATGCTAAACTGTATACAAGTGTATGGAAATGATAGAATAAAAATAAAGGTGTAAAATTGATTCTATAGCATAAAAATAAAGGAGTAAATTTAAGCAAGGTCATAATATATGCATGATGCATATCATGCTCATGCAAGCACATTTGTTTTTAACAATATGAACCATTTATGTGGTAATTACTCCAATAACTTTGAATGCATTCTAGTTGTTCTCATCTAACTCCAATGGATGAGCAGAGCATATTGAGCTGGCTTGATGGCCAAAAACCCAACTTTTTTTTACTTCAATTTTGGAAGCATTGTTGGTTTGACAATTGACCAATTTGTAGAGATAGAATATGGTCTTAAGGTGAGCAATGTTCAATTTATTTAGGTTTTGGGGAGGGCGTTTAAATCCACTGACAATGATCAAATGAACTAAGAAAGTGTGCTTATAGTGAACTTGAATATAGGAATAGAGAATCAGGAAAAGGACTGATAATATATGGATGGGCACCACAATTACTAATACTAGATCACCCAACAGTTGGAGGTTTTATGACTCATTGTGGGTAGAACTCAACTCTCAAAGGTGTAAGCGCTGGAGTGCCAATGATAAGATGACTTATATTGGTAAAGCAATTCAACAATGAAAAGCTAATTGTAGACGTGTTGAAGACTGCTGTAAGTCGATACACCACCAACATTGGGAAGAGATAAGGATGAGACAGTGGTGAAAAGGCTAACAAGTGGTGGTGAAGAGGTGGTAGAAATGAGGAGAAGAGGTCAAGAGCTTGCAAAAAAGGCTAAGAAAACTATTGAAGAAGGTGATAGTTTGTATAAAGATGTTGATGCTTTGATTCAGAAGCTTTGAATGCATTTTACCATTTATAGTGCTCTTATCATCCACCCAAAAGTAGGCTCTTCCTACCCATTCACTAAGTCGAAACGCAAAACTCCAATTATTCTTGATCGTTGATAATACAAATTCTTAACTTAACTACCATTTCTAATCAACT
Source organism: Erythroxylum alaternifolium (assembly GCA_027478495.1). Taxonomy (NCBI): domain Eukaryota; kingdom Viridiplantae; phylum Streptophyta; class Magnoliopsida; order Malpighiales; family Erythroxylaceae; genus Erythroxylum; species Erythroxylum alaternifolium. The sequence goes on along the minus strand of JANIIA010000010.1, from coordinate 5,058,119 downwards.
AACAAATAAATCTTTTTCCTTTTATCCATCATCATGTTATAAAGAAAACATTATCAGAATGAACGAAGGATTGAAGAAGATACAAAATGCAAAAAGGATACCGTATGGTTCTAAGCTCCAAAATGCACAATTATCTATCATCATGCTATTGGGAAAACTTTCATGATCTGCTATGTATATAGAAAAGTGAAAGAAAATAAAATAACAAAGACTTGTATTGGAGACAAAGATGATTGGAAGAGGACGTGATAAAGGTGATAGTTTTTTTGTTGACTTCTAATTGCAGAGAGCTTTTAATGCAAGTAATACCAATAACTCAAAAGCAAATAAAGCAACATATACAAAAACAAACATAAGCAGCAGATACAAAAACAAACAGGAAAATGATATATTTGGAGAAATCACATCACATAAAACGCGGGAAATGCTAAAATCGAAGCAGAGAAACTAAATATAATTTGTTTTTGTAAAAAAAATATTTTAAAAATACACGAAAACATCATTTTTACATTTTTGTAAAATTATTATCATTTTCTTATTTTTAAAAACAAAAAATGAAAACAATTTTAACCAAACTCGTTTAGAAAAGAAAACAAAACCAAATAGCCCCTTAGGTTCAATTTGAACCATTGAACCATTTGGGAGGGCATGATGTGAATTTTTGGTATGAGGTTAGTACACCTTTTGTCCGGATAAAAACAATAAAATGGAGTAGTCGTCAAAACGAAAACCCACCCAAAAACTGCAGCTGAAGCATAGGCGATGATGGCGCTTTGGCCAACCGCTGGATGCCTCTCTGCCAAACTTTACAGGGATTATCATCAATCGTTGATCCCATATGAATATTCAGACAGTTCTCGTCCCTCTTCCGAATCTTCCCTCAAGTGTTGCTGCTTTAAAAACCAAATTCCTGAACAACCCACCCAGGTATTTATGTTTCGATCCTATTTTATCTTCCCAAGTACACTATCTTGGACAACTTAAAATGTAGGCTGTGAGTCTGAAGAGAGAAGAGTAGCTTTTTCTTCAGCCGACCCATGTTTTAGCTTATTATCGTTTGGACTTGTAATTTCTTCCTTCATCCGAAATTTGGGTTCTTGTAATCAGTAGGTAACGTGTATATATATATATATATATTCTCGTTGACGAACAGACTTTCATATTGTTCTGCATTTTTCGGTTCTGTCCTCACATAATCAGGCGTTTTCTATTCTTTCATCGGATGTTCCGTGGGAGAGAGGCAGCATATGGAGCACCATGGCTCTGTATATGTTCAATTTGCACATACCTTTGGGCACCGGAGGCTTGTCTATCGTTTCCTATATCTTTCAGCAACCTGTTCTTGATTCAGAGACAGAAGTGAGTGCCTAAACTGAGCTTTTTACCTTCAATTGCATGGTAACTCATACCAGTCTTTGCTTATTGTAATCAAGGTATTTTGCGCCTTTTTATAACATTGAACATGCCACAAAAGAGAATCAGGCTGTTGAACTTTTCATAAGCTGCCTTGGTAACATACTTTCTACTATCTAAGCTTTCACTCCCTTGTAAAACATACTAACTCATGGTGTCTGCTTTTATAGATTTTTCAATCTATTGTGTACCTTTTTGTAATCCTAATTTTGAGTTCAGAAAATTTACTTTGAGAAGTAGAAGTTCCTCATGATTTCAAAAGGAATAATCTTGAGGATCTCCGTCAAAGGAATCGTTTGTTTATTTACTCCCATAATTTGTGCACGAGCTAAACTATATTGAACCAAAGTTCATGAATGAACTTTTCTTTCAAATGCTGGAAAGAATCTAACAAAGAAGAAAGTCATTAAGAGTTTTTTTAGGGTATTCTAGTACAAGTCATAACACCTATTTATAAACTAACCTAGGATATGAGATGTAAATCCTACTCATACAATGAATTTCTCCAAGAAGTATCCCATTCATACTCGTAATTTGGTTAGATCCCCACTACTTGGCCTCAAATGGCTATACACCCTTAGCAAGAGCAATTGTCCCCTTGACACTTGTTGGCTAACTATCTTGTGAGACTATCATACTTGAACTTCATAGCACCTTATTCCACGTAAATTTCATATGAGGTGGATCTAAATCTTCTATATCATTAAGGAGTAACATTGATGCAATAGGAATTATGCGTGCATTGATGTAGTGGCTAAGCTAATGCCTTTCTACATTCAAGGAGTTGCATATTGATTCATATTACCTTTAACTGTAGGCATTATGGCTGTTTATTATTGAAACTTTGGAGCTTGTAGGGGCCTTGGTTCTACTTACCAAAACTGCCAAGCCTGGATACAACCTTACAAGTCTCTTCAAAACCAATAATTTAGCAAAAACGAGGAATTGGCCATTGGCATCAGTAGTAGGTTTGGGGTTTCTTATTGTACTAGTTTTCCTGACATCTTTCCTTGCTGATGAGTTAATTGGACGCAAGGTTAGTTATGTAATTCCCATATAAATTGCTTCAATGTATTTATCATGTGCATAGTTGATGATTTTATGCTCTAGATTGTATTGAAAGTTCATGACATTGAATGTGTGTGTGTTTTGGCAAGTTATTGTCTTCTAATCTCCACATTTTTGATCCCTGATAATATTTGGAAGCAAAGTGACATGAAAATAGTATTTATACATTTTCATGGAAAGACCTTATTGATTTTTTGATTGCTTTATTATGCAGTTCTTTAACTTAGACTGATGTAAGAATTATGAATTTTCTATTCTTTGATTTTCTATCTTGGTTTTATGTGAGCTACCTAACTATGACAAGAAAACAATTTGTGGAAATGTAGTAATAAGTAACTAGTTCAGGGGATGGTATGGAATCAAGTTTGAGATCAGTTTACGGACGGTGTCACAGAGAAATCAAGCCCTGGAACCTCAGAGTCTTCAAGTTTGTGAGTCTTACAGCTTTTAAGACCTATGGTGAAATGTGGAGTGAAGGCTTAGAGAGATAAAAAGAGAACCTTCCGATTTTAGCAAACACTAATTTTTGATCCTCCTTTCATTACTAATGTCATTAACATATATACATGAGATATCAAATGAGAAATGCCGAAAAGTAGGGATAATGGATCATACTCCATATTGCTACCAACTAGCAATTGAAATTAGCTTCCATTGAGCCTCCCTATAATCCACTTCTCCAATTGTCTCTACCAATTGTCCTACGTTGTCCTCAGTTTGCAGAATAGCAATCCCCAATTCTGATGAATCTTTCCCCCCACGTGTTCTATGACGGTGCTGATACATAAGTAAGGGTTTAGCCACTGCTCGTGTGGTGGGGGTTGTATCACTACACCCGTCCTCCAAACCAAGGTTGCCCATAAGCGAAAATATTGGATAGCGTTGCTATATGTCATCCTCTACTTCCCACAATGCATCAAATTGGTGGGGTTGTAGAAGCAAGGGAAGTCAGATACATAAGCAGGGGTTTAGCCACTGCTCGTGTGGTGGGGGTTGTATCACTACACCCGTCCTCCAAACCAAGCTTGCCCATAAGCGAAAATATTGGATAGTGTTGCTATATGTCATCCTCTACTTCCCACAATGCATCAAATTGGTGGTGCTGTAGAAGCAAGGGAAGTCAAGCTTGGAGTACTTGGGCACAAAAGACCCCCCTGCACCTAACTCATCTCCTCCACATCCTAGTTGTTGTGTTCCGGCAATACCACTCTCAGCAGCATCTCGGCCATTTTCCTTCAATCCAATCAAAGCATGTGAGAGTACCTCCGTCTAGGCTGAAATTTCCTACTGCCTAGCCAAATTAGTGGATCAATCAACTTGATATTGCCATAAGAATGCTTCCAATTGTTGTTGTAGGTTGCGTGGCTCCTCTATAACCCCTAGCTCTGATACGAAATTAGTATGGGATCAAGTTTGGAATTGGGTTACGAGTGATGTGATAGAGAAATCGAGCCCTGGAACCTCAAAGTCTTTTGGTTTGTGAGTCTTACAGCCTTTACGAGCTATGGTGAAAGATGGGGTGAAGGCTCAAAGAGATAAAGAGAGAAACTTCTGATCTCTAGCAAACACTGATTTTTGGGATGAAAAGTATATCCTCCTTTCATTACTAAGGTCACTAACATATATACATGAGAAATCAAACGAGAAATGCCAAAAAGTATGAATAATGGATCGCAGTCCATATTGTTACCAACCAACAACTAAAATTAGCTTCCACTAACCCTCCCCATAATCCACTTGTCCACTTGTCTTTGCCAGCTGCTCCACATTGTCCTTAGTTTGCAAAACAACCTATACCAATTCTAACGAGTCTTTTCTATGCCCCCGGGCATAGCTGCTGCTCCTGTCGTGGGGTTGTATCAATTTTGGTCCTTTTGATGATGTTTGACAGGTTCACTTCATGTTAGTCATATATGCGTTTGATAATGATTCTGACATCGATTATATAGTTGTTTTAATTCTTTTTCTTGATTATATAAGGTCATATGATTATTTACTACCCAAAATTGAAGGTAAGGCGATACCAAATTCTTTAAGCAACCACCATGCTCCGCTTGCGTATACTTTGATGACACAAGCAGGTTTCATTCCCACATTGATTGATCTGGGATTCGAACTTGCGACGTGGGTAACCCAAGCCGTAGCCTGGTAGCTCTGATACCACTTACCAAATATAATCAAGGCAGACTAATTAGATGGCAATTGGAATTAACCCAATATAATTTTCAAATCCAATATATTACATCTACTATTAACAGCCTTGTAGATACCTTGACTCGAGAATAGAAGCAGCCATATTCAGCCTAAAGGAGTCACTCACAAAAAAGGAAGCAGAATTAGTAGAACTCCAGTAAGAAGTCGGTATAGTAACCAAAGAAATTAATCAACTACGATCTACTATCCAACTCCTTGAAAAAGAAACCATTTCAAATATCCAACCTATTACCTCACAACAAATTACTCAAACATCCACTCCTACAACACAACTCAGTCCATCAATTACCAAATCAGAACCCATTTTAGTCCAAAAACAAGAACATTTCAAAGAAAGCAAAACCTATGTTATATTCAATGGACCCATGGTTGACATTTATGATGAGTGGCATAAAGCCTCAATATATATCACTGGAAAACCCTCAATTATCCACAAGAATTATTCTACCAAATCTGAAGCAGAAAAGGCCTTAGCCTAATTTAGAAATCCTGTACTCAAACCTCAATATAATAAGCCCTGGACAGACAACCTTCTGAGTCAAAGATGAAAACATTGGGTAAGACCATAAACATGGAAAAAAATTAATTCCATACTTACAAAGGCCCTGAAAGAAGAAATGAAGAAAATCACTCTAAACATGTTTTAAGACTGTTTCCAAGCCCTAAACGGATGGACCAAGGACCAAAGACCAAAAAATATTTTAATATTATCTACAAAATCGAGGAAGGTATGGACCTAAAGCTATTATTTTTCCTGAAGCTGATCCACTTACAACCTACCTTTTCTTCCAGAGTGGACTAGTCGATACCATTTACTTAACCAATTTACACAGTCTATTAGAATTCTCAACTGGATTTATCCTAGCAGCCAAAAATTATAAAAATCAATTTGCAAAAGAAAGAAAAATTTTTATTAAGGTCTTTAGCAGCTATCCCATTTTTAAGAAGGTAGACACCTTGAAGGATTCAGAAATATTACTATCCCGATTAGTATATGTTCAAATTGGAATCAGTAATGGACAATATCTACTAATCGATGAACCTCCACGATATGAAGTTACTTGGGATTTAATTAACCAATTTAATCTTCACTGCCTCGAAGGAGTTTACCAGCAATGTTTAAAAATCAAATTTGAATCATTAATTGAATTCAATTATCGAGGACCTAATCTTTTGATGACTTCTGCATACAAGAACCCTATAACGGTGAATTCTCTGCAACTCATTAAAAATGTTGAAGCACAATTTTCAACTATTTTTGGAGTCTTCGCTAACCTATTCGACGATTGGAAGCATTCCATCTATAAGTAATTACAGCATTATACAACCCACAAATGCCCTCATTGCCCGTCTACATCAACAGTCAACAATGACAGCTCTTCTGAAGATGTAATTATTGAAGAATAAAATAGCATTGTCGTTTGCAATTATTCACCATGTAATTATTAAAGTTATGTACTTATTGTCGACCATATGGCCGATATTTCTTTTCTTTCCTTTAGCAAAAGTGGACTCCTTATTAAGAAGGAATCTACCTTAGCTTTTACTTTTTTGTTTTTGTTTTTCTTTTTATCTGGTTTAAACCTTTTAGATTCTATAATGTAAGATGCCTTTTGCCTTCGAGCATAAGAAAATAAATTCTTAGTTCTCTATTCCTGTCGCTCTTTCTCACCTAGCCTGCGTATTGGCGATAAAGAGAAAACGAAAAACACAGGTATGATTACTAATGTTTTTATCTTTTCATCAATTATTATCTATCTTTCATACTTTTTGTATTTGAAAAATGTTTCAGACTGGATCTTTGAAGTAGATGGTGATTGATAAAGTAATCCTTGATCATAATTTCCAGTCTGAGTGGTGCGTTCAATATGAAACCTGTGATTGGTAGTAAAACAACAATTCTCATGTTGAGGTCTAATTCGCTCTTCATAAATCTCTTGAGATATTTTTTACGAAGTTTTGTTATAACATCTATAACCGTTTCCGATTTAGGTGGACAGCCCAACAAATAGACATTTATAGGAATTAGCTTATCAACTCCCCGAACAGTACTATAAGAATTAGTATTGAACATCCTCCCTGTAATTGTAGAAATAACATATTTGGGTTCGGGCATTTGTTCATATGATCTCACTAAAGAAGGAGCCATTTTCATGGTTACTATGTCGGCTGTTAAAATCAGATCCACTTGTCTAGGACTCGATCTTGGTACTGGTCCATAACGATCAAAGTCAACTCGTGAGCCTATTAATGAAGCAAATTCAATGAAGCAACAATTGGTACCATAGAGAAACGACCATAAATTGGAGAGTCTTGACCAATTTGAAAGATCATTTAATGTAGTTGAAATAATGAAAATTGGGGTTGGTCGATCAAGTAAGGGAAAATCAATGGAATTCATATCTGTCTCAATCTTATTATTTATTCTTGGAATATTCAAGAGCTAAGACCACTCTAATATTCCTTTTTGCCATGCATAAACTGAACGAACAATTAGGATAAGCATTAATGAAAGATAGATAATAATTGATGAAAAGATAAAAACATTAGTGATCATACCTGTGTTTTTCGTTTTCTCTTGATCGCCAATACACAGGATAGGTGAGATAGAGAGACACGAATAGAGAACTAAGAATTTATTTTCTCATGCTCGAAGGCAAAAGACGTCTTACATTATATAGAACCTAAAAGGTTCAAACCAGATAAAAAGAAAACGAAAAAGAAAAAAATAAAAGCTAAAGTAGATTCCTTCTTGATAAGGAGTCCAGTTTTGCTAAAGGAAAGAAAAGAAATGTAGGCCATATGGTTGACAATAAGTACATGACTTTAATAATTACATGGTGAATAATCGCAAACGACAATGTTGTTTTATTCTTCAATAATTACATCTTTGAATGAGCTGTCATCATTGACTGTTGATGTGGACGGGCAATGAGGATATTTGTAGGTTGTATAATGCTGTAATTGCTTATAGATGGAATGCTTCCAATCGTCCGATACGTCAGTGAAGACTCCAAAAATTGTGTTTCAACATTTTTAAAGAGTTGCAGAGAATCCACCGCTATAGGGTTCTTGTAGGAAGAAGTCATCAAAAGATTAGGTCCTCGACAATTGAGTTTAGTTAATGATTCAGAATTGATTTTTAAACATTACTGGTAAACTCCTTCGAGGCGGTGAAGATTAAACTGGTTAATTAAACCCCAAATAACTTCATATCGTGGAAGTTTATCGATTGGTGGATATTGTCTATTACTGATTCCAATTTAAACATATGATAATCGAGATAGTAATATTTATGAATCCTTCAAGGTGTCTGCCTTCTTAAAAATAGGATAGCTGTTAAAGACCTTATAAAAATTTCTCTTTCTTTTGCAAATTGGTCTTTATAACTTTTGACTGCTAGGATAAATCCAGTTGGGAATTCGGATAGACTATGTAAATTGGTTTAGTAAATGGTATCGATTAGTCCATTCTGGAAGAAAAGATAGGTCGTAAGTGGATCAGCTTCAGGAAAAATAATAACTTTAGGTCCATACCTTCCTCAATTTTGTAGATAATATTGAAATATTTTTTGATCTTCGGTCCATCTGTTTAGGGCTTGAAAACATTCGTAAAATATGTCTGGAGTGATTTTCTTCATTTCTTCATTTAAGACTTTTGTAGGTATAGCCTTGATTTTTTCCATGTTTATGGGCTTATCTAATGTTTTCATCTTAGATTCAAAGGGGTATCTTTCCAGGGCTTATTCATATTAAGGTTTCTAAATTCGACTAAGGCCTTTTTTGCTTCGGATTTGGTATAATAACTCTTGTGGATAATTGAGAGTTTTCCAGTGATATGTATTGAGGCTTTATGTCACTCGTCATAAATGTCAGCCATGGGTCAATTGAATATAACATAGATTTTGCTTTCTTTGAAATCTTCTTATTTTTGGGCTAAAATGAGTTCTGATTTAGTAACTGACAGATTGAGTTGTGTTGTAGGAGTGGATATTTGAGTAATTTGTTGTGGGGTAATAGATTGGATATTTAGAATGGTTTGTTTTTCAAAAAGTTGGATAGTAGATCGAAGTTTTCTGAACTTATGCTAATTACTAATGTATACCAAAATGAATAGCATGGATAGAGTTCCATGGAACAGGAACTACTGAAAACACTATTACAGCAAGTTATCCTATGAATATCTATGATCTGATTAAAAACTTGGTAAAAACTCGTGCAATTGCATAAATATCCCTGTTATAGTCATTTTGATACGATTGTTTTTGTACCACCTAGTGTACCTTTCTCTATTATTTGTTATATGAATTTTATTATATTATTTTCAAATTATGTTGCAAGTATCTTTAGATGTTGTCTGTTGTTAAGAGGGAATTTAACCCTGACGGAATCAATTGAGTAGAAGTTATATCTCATACATTTAGTGATTATTCTCCTGGAAACATAAACGATGAATTACTTTAGTTTGGTTGCACTAAGTTCCAAAAATGCCAATGCTTTAACTTTCCACAGGCACATAGCCGTCCAAATGTTCTGAATCTGTCGTGTTATTTGCTACACTCCGTGTTTGAACATAAGAACGGTTGCTGGTGACTCTAGCAATCGTTCTTCATTTGATTGGTTTTCAAGAGTGAAATGTTTGCTGTTATGAATACAGGAACTCAAAATAAGTGCTTAAATGAAAAACAGGGATCAGAATGTTATTATTTGACTACATAATTTATGAATCCTGTTTAAGTTACTCGTGTCATACCAGTGTTCTCTGCTTTCTATTTACTTTTGACAATCTCTGCTATCTCATTAGTTATCGTATTTTATGATTTACCGGGCGTTTGTTGGAAAGCCTATTTGTGATTCCTATGAATGTGAAATTTGACGAATTTTGTGAATTATAACTTCAACTTTGTGGCAGCAGTCTTATGTAATATTGACGTTTGTAGGATGTTAATAATCCCATTCTGAAAGAGATTCTGATGAAGAGTGACATATCAAAAGTTGCTTGCATCCTAGTTTACTGCTTTATCACTCCAGTGCTAGAAGAGTTGATTTACAGAGGCTTTCTACTGGGATCTCTTGCTTCCATGATGACTTGGAAGCAATCAGTCTGTCTTAGCTCAGTAGTTTTTAGCGGAGCACACTTTTCTGGTGAGAACTGTATTCAATTATTTATAATAGGCAGTGTCTTGGGATGCTGTTATTGTTGGACAGGAAACTTGAGTTCATCCCTGGCGATACATAGCTTGTACAATGCCATAACACTGATCATAACGTTTCTATCTTGATCGTGGAAGTGGAACCCAGTCTGAAATCATTTTGCTTTCTGGAGTAATTAAACTCTTTGAGAGTAGTGAATAAAATATGGTACGCTTCCAGCAAGGTCAAGTGGAAGTGTCCCACCTAATAAATAATCACAAGAAAAATGTCAAAGATATGATAGATGCCTCAAAAGTCGTCCACTGTATGATGATAATGCCAATGCGCCCTTCAAATTCAATCTCTCCTGCTATGCTCATTAATTTAATGTTCCCTTTACAGGTGAACCCTATTTTAACACTTCTTCAATCTTTACAACCCAACCTTGAATGTGATATGTTCAAAGTTAACCACCACCTTTTCCATTTCTGTTGTATAGTTTTACATTTTTATATTTATGGTAATTCTATATTTAATAAATTATTTTTATTTAAAAATAATTTTACTCCAATTACTAATTGGAAAAAAATCCAATTTAATAAAAATTAGAATCTTAACGAAAAATATAACTTTCATCCTACAATTTCTCAAGATAATATTTTTAAAGAGGGTCGTTAACTTCTCATCCCGCGATCAACGCTTATCGTGAATACGTGGTGGCGTGAAGGAATGAATGCGCTGGATCCCACGTGGTTCACGTTAGTACCAAACGACCTGACAACAGATAAATAGATCCCCAGATCATCCAAAACTCTGCTGAAGTAACCTACCCACTACCAAACTTCTTTCTCTCTCTTCAACTCTGTTATTAACTTTCCAGACTGTAGACATGGCTGGTTTTGAGCAACAGGTGAAGGAAAGAGCCAAGGAGCTCAAAGTTTTCTTCAAGAAGGGTGTGAAGATCGTTGGGGACTCTTGCAAAAAAGGCTGGAACAAAGTCAAGAAAATGAAACGTTAGCTTTTCTAAGCGCCTATTCTTCACATTTTGACACCCCTCGTTCATGCTTGTTATGGTGTTCTAGTTGCCTTATTTATTGAAACCATTCAAAGTTTTTTTGGTCTTCAGTCTGTCTTGAAACTTCTGGATTGCAGTTATTTGATTTTTTTTGTATTTATTTTTTCAAAAGAAGACATTCTGTTTAATATTAGTTGTTGGTGAATTGGAAGTCATATATACAATTATTATACATGAGAGATTTTGCCTGCTATTTAGAAGGCAGGATCCATTGATGAAACTAAATGGAGCTGTCACTCGGTCTTTCTAAAAGAACAGTTATTGTTTTACATAATCTCAATTTCATATTGTTGAGTAATAATTCTTATGTAACAAAAGGTGCATACTGATTGAGAGAAAAAACTTATATATAGTAGCCATCTCGAGAATCTGTTAAATCATTCGGATTTAAACTCTCAACCAGAAGCGAGCGAGGGAGGAGTTGAGGATTGTTTTACTGAACTCTGATTGAATTATACAATTCATGACGCTCACATCTCCTAACTCTCATGCTACTTCTCTCACTAGACCTTCTAATTACCAATCTTGTTTTCAGTCCTTCAAGGTTTCTGGCTCCGATGTAGCCATCCATTCCCTTAAAAGAAGATATTACAATTCTCTGCTAAATTGAAATTACTGCATGAGAAGTAATATTAATATTAAATATATAATATATAATAGATTGGCTTAGTTTTGTTTTAAAATTACTCAAAACTAATTCCAAATTACAATTTTTTGGGTACCAATTCTTTAATTCAATTTGATAATGTATTTAATAATAATACAATATATGAATTAAACAAGATTTAATTTTTTTAATGTATATGAGACCATTATAATGGATCTTATACTACACCGGTCAAAAAATGGTATAAGATAAGATGTTTCAGTACCAAATTAAAATACCGGTCATATATTGGCTGGTACTAAAAATTTAAAAAAATCCAGTGACATTCTTACTATATTAAAAGTTACTATTGTGATGGTTCAATTTATGCAATAAGGTATGATTTCAAAGTTTCACATAAGAAGTTATCATTTCGAAAAGAGTAGTTCTATATTCACATAAAATGAGCATCCACCTGAAATTCTTGTTGGGTCTTGTTTGGTAACCGGTAATGAAGAAATTGAAATAAAAAATTACTAATAAAAAAAGCAAGAATGTGAATAGAAATGAAATTCCTAATTATATGTATTTAATAATACAGTACTAGATTTGGTATTGGATTGAGCTCTGATATAGTACTGTACCGGTATCAGTTAATACCGGATATCGTTTCGGTTAATTTTTTAAATTTATAAAATAGTCTCTGAATATTTTAAAATTTGCAAAATAGTCCATTATTATATTGTACAGTTGTATTGGATATTTTTAACCCTGTCTCTAAAAATTAAAATAATAAATAA
>JANIIA010000010.1:5010097-5029650 GCA_027478495.1 Erythroxylum alaternifolium | reverse complement strand
CAAGCCAAAATTAAACATCACTTCCTTCACAAGAATTATAGCCAAACAACTCTAGTTTAATTCAAGCCAAACCTCATGACAAGAATTATACCACGATATGTATCTCTCAGCCCTCATATAATCTAAAATTGAATTAAAATGTCGGTAAATCTCAATTCAATTACAAGTTCTAGTTGTGAATAATTCACAAAATAACTTAGATTTTTCATTAAATCAAATAATTAGTCCAAAACAATAATTTTAATTCATCCCATCTAAATCTATCCCAATTTAGTTTATAATAAGAATAAGATAACTAATAACAACAAAAAAGAACACAAAAATGAAAGAATTCATTCTTATAGATCTTAAGATAACTAATAACAATAAAAAAGAACACAAAATAACAGAATTCATTCTTATAGATCTTAATATCTTGATGATCTTTGGTTGAATCTTGATAGAAATCCCTTCTTTTCTATCCAAAGTTGTTTCTTTCTCATCATAAGATACTTTAATTGGTCTCTCTAATGATATGTTGTTATGTGTTCTTTTCTAATTCTAAAAGCTTCCTTTTATTCTCATGAAAATTTGAAAAATTAAAAGTTTCGGTATTCTTAAAATTTCAAAATATTGTATTTTATGTAAAAATCACAACCAATATAGTTCAATAATATAGACTCATGTTTTATGGCATCTAACATAACTTCAAAAGGGTGTCGTGTTAGTGCCTTATGCTAGACTTATATTCCTCTAAAATTATGCTAAAAATTCTCCAACTTGATTCCAAATTTTCCAAATGAGAACTAAAACAAGGCTTGTAAAAAATTCTAAGCCACATTGAGTACCAAATCTTATAGAAATCGTCCAAATATAAGAAAAATATTCCTAAAATTGTGCTAAAAACATAAGCTTATTAATACTTATTATACCCTTATAAAATTTTATTATCTCCACCCAAAAACTTAACTTCATGAAGTCTATGTTAGACTTTTGTTATGGGGTTGTTAATATATTATACGTGACATATCAACTAAACAATTTAGGTTATCTGGATGTTGATGCAACTTTTCTAAAATTTTAAAAATTTATTAGAAAGAGCATTTTGTGATCTTTATAATTATTTAAATAATAAAAAATTTTAAGATATTAGATTCATTAGAAAAATTAGTTAATTCTTTATTTAAACTTTTGGAACCTAAAAAATCCCTTTTCCTATGAACCCTAACTTTAGAGATTCATCTTCGCCACATCTAGCCGTGTCGCGATAGACAAAAGAGTTATGGTAATGGTAGGACATGTTCATTTCTCAACAATAATAAGTTTCATGTTCCTTAAAGTTAAACATTTTCATAACATAAAAACAAAGTTCAAGAGTATTACCAAATGATGGAGTAAATAGAGACTTATAGAGTAAAGGGTTGGCATTATTTTTTTTGGTTTTAAGAGCTCTTGAAATGGCTAGAAATTGAGTTATAGTTTCTTAGAATGATAACTATACATTGGAATGATACAATTTTAGACCACAGAAGATGACAGCATCAACGTCTACAAAAAGAAGCACATACACTTGGCCAAAAGAACAAGATAAAAGAATTTTTCAAACATGAGTTCTAGTTAGTGTAGTAATATCTCATTGTTATTTACCATTTCATTTATATTCTTATAATTTTTTATTCAATTTGATATGAGTATTTGTTGGATTCTGGCGACAACCAACTTTTAGGCCAAAGGAAGAGTTACAAAAGCTGAAAATAATTAGAGAATGTCTTAAGAAGATTAGCAAGGGAGATATTTTAAGGTTTATATTTTTAAAAAATACAATTTAATCACTTTTTCTCCTTTGCATGAACATATAGGAACCAATAAATAGAACAAAAAGGAATAACTAGCATCCATGGATAAGAATGATTTTAGTTACAAATTATGTCTAATGATTCATTTTAGAAGAGACAATACCAATCAGAATAACAACTAAGCTTAAAAGAGATAATTCTTACAGAAGATATTGAAGGAAATTAAGAAAGCACGTATGAAGAGGCACCAGTAGCAATGGCCATGAGGTAGGAGTTAAATAAATAAAGTTATAGAGGAATGGGTAAAACCTAATAAATCTTGTTTTCATTGACTAGATAAATGAACTTATTATTTTTGGGAAGTAAATAAAGTAAATTGATAGGCATTACATGGAATATATAAAAAGATACATATCAAAGACACTGTAGCTCAAATTAGCCTTAAGCACCAAACCTGTAACATGAGAAACAATAAATTTCCAGTTTATCCTCATTAATAGGGATAAAGTCAAGTTTTGCCCTTTAACTATAAGAATTTCTCTAATCCTCAAGATGTTTCTGTCACCAACTTGTTATGGAGAGCAAAATTTGTTCTTAAATATCCTTTGATTCCTTTCCCACTAAACACTATGTACAAAACAACTGTAGACCAATCCATATATAAGTCCATCATCACTAAGTCTCCTAAGGAGGAAAGCCAATGAATTATTCCCATCTGTTATATGATTTACGAATCTAGATTGCAAAACCTTAGATCAACCTTCCATATCTTTCTAAAAAATGGCAGTTGAAAAGTACATGTGTATTGGTAGAACAAAAAACCAAAGAGTGAGAGAGTTTTAGAGTAAAAAGCATATTTCAAATTAGAGAAAACTAGCTAACCTTTGCTATTGGATTCGTAATCACATCCATGTAATTTTTATTTATGAAAAAGCCAAATGGATGCTTGAGCTAGATAATGATATCTTCCAATCAAGTTTCATGAGGGATTAGAGGAAGATAAATTTAGAAGAACTAAGCACTTCTATTGCCATAATGCTAAAATCCTTAATTAAACAATTGAATTTAGCAATAACAGGAAAGAATACTTTAAGGCTAACGTAATTAGGGAGAAGGTATAAGGGCCTAAAGCACTCTAATTATCATTCCATATTCAAGTTCCTCTTCCATTCCCCACATTATATTTAATAAAAGGTTAAATAAGATCCCTTAAATTCATGATTTATTACCAGTTAAAAGATGAATCAACTCTTAGTTTGTTTATCCAAAAGTTGGAACTTTCTAACTAATGCACATGTAACCATTTCACCTAAAGAGATTCTTTGTCACTAATAATACCCCATAGCTTCTAAATCAACATTTCTTTATTAACTAGTTTTGTAGATTTGATTTCCAATCCCACTCCTTTTTGGGTAAACAAGTCTCCTTCTAGCTTACCTTGATAAAATACTTAGAGTACTCATTGTCAGTCCAAAAATAGTTCCTTAGAATTTTATCAATCTTCTTACACAGTTTCATAGGATAAGCTATATGAGAAGAATGAGTATAAATAAAATAAATTGTAACCTTCCAACGAATGATAAATATTTTAAGCCCTCGACAATCCAAAGAGGAGAGCTTCCTTAATGATATTAGGATTACAAGATATACAAGTGGAGGGGATTTAAGTGGTAAACCTGAAACAAAGGATATTGATTGAGCTGCGTAAGAGTCATCCATTAAAGTTATTAAGAAGCTTTTATCTTTATCGATTTAAGGCCCTAAGCATATATTAAACTCCTCCAAAGATCTCATCAAACAAGTAATTAAGCTTTATTGGCTTTATAGAATATTATCAAATCATCATAAAAAGCAAGATAGGTGAAAGACAACTTGTCACATATCTTTTAAAACTTAAAACAATTATCAAAAAGCACATTTTTATGGATAATACAATTAAGAACCTTAATGCATATGATAAAGAGGTAAAGAGACAATATCTCATCTTGTTTAATTCTTTAGATCCTTTAAATGATTGAGAAGCTTCAACAATGATTAAAAAATTGAAGGATATAGTAGTTACATATTAGGAAATCTAGGTGATGAATCTATTAGGAAACCTGAATGCTTTTAATGTGTGAAACGTGAACTCAGAATTCATTGAATCAAAGACTTTGTGGATATCAATTTTGAGAGAACAATTAACACATAAGCCCTTAAGATGGTAACTCTTTAGCAATTCATATGCAAGCATAACAGTTCCCCCAATACTTCTTCCCTTAATTAAAGTAGCTTAACATTTTCTAATGGGAGAGGGTAAGATATCTTTGATCTTGTTAGCCAATAGTGTGGAGATTATTTTGAAAATAGTATTACAATAAGAAATCGGTGCAAAATTCTAGAATGATGATGGATTATAAGATTTAGGGACTAACATAAATGGGTGCAATTCAATACCTTAAGCAACCTTGAATTGGTAAAGAACTCATAAATGACTTTGCAAGAATGATCTTTAATAGTAATCCAAAAAGCTTGATAAAAAAAACACTAAAACTATCCAGACTAAGGGATTCGTTATAACTAAATGAGAATTTACATCCTCATCTATGAAAGCTCTATTTAGAAATTCAATTTACTCATGAGATATAACCTTAGGAATAATTAAACTATGTGGATGATAAGATGAAACTTCCAAACCTGCAGTATCTAATACCTTATAGAAATAATATCTGGCAAGTTTTTAAGCTCTTTTTGGCTAGTGATAAAATTTACCTCTCCAGTATACAATCTTGACACTCTATTATGGTTCTTCCTTGCAAGCAGTGATTTATAAAATAGTTTCGAGTATGATTCTACTTCTTTAGCCATAACACTACTGAGTTTTTCAAAAAAAATAAAGGTTGAGCTTTTAAGGATCTTGTATAAATTTTCAAGGAATATTTATCTTTTTTCTTGAGTGAACTATCAGTTGGAATGGCCTAGAGATTATCCTATCATTGTTTTAAAATTTCCTTATCCCAATCAATGCCTTCATAAATGTCCTTACGCAAGTTTAGCTACAGGGATTTGAGGTCCTATTTTATCATCCTTCTCTTTTTGTGTAATTGGAAGGAAGCATTGCCTTACACTTAGCAATCCATTTAACTCCAAGGTCCTTCTTTAATTAGTTTGAGAGCTTGATCCTTGAATCTAAACCTGAAGAGGAACAAATGATCTTCACTCAAAAGAACTTCTTAAAGGCGTTTGAGTCTCTAATATTTCATTACTCACAACTTCAACATTAACAAAGCTAGTCTCTTTCCCATAAAGAACCCAACTAGTGGAGCTTCCTAAATACAAGCCCTAACTTTGAAGACTTCTAAAGGGAGGGAGACAACGTATGGTCAAGCCCTCTTTAACAGAAGGGGTAATATATTAAAAGGTAGAGCTAGAAAAGTCTCTATGAAAATGATTCCAATTTAGAGGTTTTGGAGCATTTTTCAAAGTGGTAGGAACTTGTGAAGGATAAGGGTCAGTTATGTGAGCTAAGATTCGGGGAAGGGTAAGTTTATAAGGCACAATAATGGGGAAAGATAAGGAGGGTAATGGTTGAATTTCAATTAGGGAATGAAGGGAACAAGTTTAGAAAAGTTGGTTGCTTTGTGTCCATTAGAGGGAAAGCTAAGAAAAATTGACAAAGGTTACAAGATTTTAAAAAATGTTCATGAAATGTTAAAAGGCCTGAAGGGAGAGTAAAAGACTAAAGTACCTAAAATGCCCTTACTCACTTAGACGTAAAGGAGTCTAGGAGATCCAGTAAGTCTGAGAATAAGGAGGGAAATGAAGAAGAAGAAACACAAGCTTAAAGGAATGGGAATACATAAGGGAAATGAACTAAGAATGAAGTAGGAAAAGCAAAGAGAAGTAAGGGGAAAAAATGCCACAAAAGGTGAAGCTTAAGCTAGCCATTGGAGAATGAACTAGTTAGGTAGATGGAAGAAAATATCTCATTAGCCATCCTAATAAGTAAATGCACTTATTATTGGTAAGTAATATAATATTAAGAAGGGATCAAATCTCTAGAGAAGCAACGTGAATTAGAAAAAATAACATTATTAATCGTCTCCAATAAGCCTACTAATATTGGCTTTCTTATTAAACAACAATGTTTACATTCACAAGTCTCATATGCATGAAGGGGTTAGTGCTTTCTTTAATTGTAGGCTAAACTCTCCTCTATTACCTTCTTTCTTATGCCCATATTTTTCATCTCTTCTTGTCACATAACCATCATCATATTCAACCATCAAGATTGGCCTTAACGAAATGCTTAAAGTAATTTATGTCTTTTTCATTTTTTTCTTTTCTTGTTTCCCTCCACTTTAGGTTATCATTTGCTGTAAAAAAACTTTTTGAAAAATGTTATCATGATTGCCTTGGTTCCAACATTAGACTTTAGACAATTTTCCTTATTGGAATTCCCCCATTAACCTCTATACCTCCTCTCTAACAGAACATTACTCTCTCAGTCATTGCTCAGCATAAAATAGTGAAACCAAAGCATCACTTATGGAAAGTAATTCTTGGTGACTTAATTGAAACAGGAGCCAAGTATGTACAAAACTGATCAAGTGATATGTGTAAGTTTTAATAATACCCTCGATAATTCACAAGTGCACGGTTTGTTAGCGTAGTACCTAAGGTGTCGATCCCATGAGGAGTGAATATCTAATCCTAAAATCTAAGGCCAGAATAAATCACAGAAATTCAAAATATAACAAAACTAAAAATGAGAATTCAATTCAATCAATCAAATTAAGAATCGAACACGAAAATATTAATAATTCAGCAGTTGCAACAAAAACCCAAGAATCAACCTAAGGAAATCACCAAATGAGATAAAGGGAATTTTACCTTTCCTTAACGCTAACTTAACTGATTATGAATTACCAGATTATTGGTTCTAGACGATCATAAGGTTGATTACTCTTTCTCGAGTTATAACCATTAACCCTAAATCATAAACCTTAATCAGATTATGGAAGTTGCAAGCTCTCAATTAACAACTTATCCAAAATCCTAAATAGTTCTAAAGTTGTCTAATAAACTATCAGAAACCTATACAAGATCCCTCTTCACACAGTTTACTGATTTGATTTAATTCTTATTCTATTAAATCACCTAACTCTCGTTAGCCCAATTTAATTATTTTTTATTCAATTTACCCTCTCAGTTTATTATCGAATTATACAATCGCATAATTAAATCACAATAAATCCAATAAAACATAAACAATCATATTTCATTAATTCAAAAATAAAACTCAGAAGGTGAGTTTAGAACATCTTTAACATTCAAAAATTCTATCATCAAACTGTTATTCCAATTCTATACAATACTAAAATTGGAAATAAACAAGAAATATGACCTGAACTGATTACAGGAGATAGCGATGTTGGGAAACTCCTTAGCTGGGGAGTACATCGAGTCAGCTACTTCTCCTCTTCTCTCTTCCTTCTTCTCTTTCTCTATCTCTCAATGAATTCTCTCTAGGGTTTCTCAAAAGTGGCTAGTGCAAAAGCTCCTTTCTGCCTCTTTGTCTTGTTCTTTAAATATCCTTTGTGTTCTGAGCAGCCCTAAGGTTTTTTGGGGTTCGAAAGGTCTTGAAAATCCTTTGAAACTTGACATTTTTTAGTGTTTGCGCATCTGCCTGATGCAAGTAATGACTGTGGCCCTACAGGCCATGATCATGGGCCACATATGAGCCTTTTGTCATGATCGTGGCATGCAGGCCAAGATTACGCGCCATGTCCTGGGCTTTTGTGACCCGAATGTCTCCAAAACTTTTCCATTCTTTGATGTTGACCCTAAAATACTAACAAACACATCAAGGTACCTCAAAAACAAAATATTTAAGCTCAAAGACTTATGCTAACCCATAAAAACTTAAAAAATAAATAATTAACAAACTAACATAATTATAACCTAAACACATACTAAACGATTGAATTGACAATTAAATACATATCAAACTAAGCCCTAAAACATAATGCAATTTACACTTATTAACATCCCCACACTTAAACAATTGCTTGTCCTCAAGTAAACAAAACAACAAACACACAAAATCACAAAGCACACAATGCAATAATGAGACAATAGCTTCAATTTCATAAACTAAATTTAACTTTAAAAACAATCCTTCAAGTTATTTCAAATCATTAACAAGCAAAACCTGTATCTAGGGCTTTGGATTAAACATATATATTAATCAAAACCCAAATTTCAAGTTACTCACCCTTTTCAATTGTAGACACACATTAATAATTCTTTAGGCATTCAAACTCTATAACTACTCTTAAGTACTTTTTCATGAAAAGTTAAGCTATTTACAAGTTCGATAGGTTTTATTAAAAAATATTTATTTATTTATTTATTTATTTGTGGATATGGACTTAGTCTTTTACTCGGAGGCAAACATTGATGACGAATGTCGATCCGGTTACTTAACTAAGTAATGTTTTTATTAAGCTACTTCGTTGAAGTGTCATTATAGCTTTTTGAAGTGATGACATACATTTTTGATATGTGTCAATCCGGTTACTTAGCTACATCACGTTCTTAACTAGCTACTAGCTCTAATCATAACCCGAAGGCCAGCAGAATAAGTGTTTATTTAAAATTAACAAATACATTTTTTATTTTATTGCCTATCTTGTTGCTTTAGCTACTCATTTTCATGAAAAATATTAATAAAGCTACTTTAGTTGAAAGACCTAAAATTATGAATGAAAATGACAATTTAGAGGGTGACAAACTCACACTAAATCCTAATTAACTTACATATTTAGCCAAAGAATCCAATTCACTAATTTTGCAAGCTAATCACTCTTCGCATCCTAATAGACTATGTTCAAAATTAAATCAATTTCAATCCATCTAAGCCATTGACACATTGACACAATTCACAAAATGCTAACAAACTATCATACAATATGCAAAATTTACATTCAAAGCAAAATACATAACCGTCCCCACACTTGAACAATACATTGTCCTCATTGTGATAAGGAGGCAAACAAACACGCATGGCAGAAGAAACATGAATTAAAGTAAAACAAAAATAAAATAAAGACTACATTTAAAAAGAAAAGGGTTAGAAACAAAGTCTCATAGTGATGGAGGTGGGGATGGTGTCAGAGGTGGCAGTTGAACACCTTGAGCCTCGAAGTAACGATGGATACTACGTATATCACAACTCTGACGTCGTTGTGTTTGGACCATCTCCTTCATTCTTTTAGAGTTCTCCATAAGTGTATTTGTAATTACTTTGGTGTTTGCAAAGATTGTATCGAGCACTTTCTTCCAGCCTGGTTCATCTATGTCTTCTTCCTCCTCAAACTCCTCGCTGGTCGAATCCTCTTCTTGTTATTGCTAAGCGCTTGAACTCGCTTGACTGATCCTAATCTTGACATGTGTCATGGCACTAATATCCCTAAGTACCATATTACGGGACTTCAGTATTTTAGCTCACCATAGATGATGATGGTTCATGAATTCAGGACGGTAGACTGTGAATCCGTTGCACTCAACTCTATAGTAATCAGCTATGGCCGAAACCAAGTAACCTATTCCTAAGTTATTACTCTTCTTACGTCGAGTAGCAATAATTGCGTTAAAGATGTGGGTCTTTTTGCAAACTGGGATGTTGTGGTCTATGTACCACAATAGGAAAAGTTCCTTGTCGAACACTTGTTGGTTTCCATTTTGTCAAAAATAGTTTCATACATGAATTTGTGTAGCAACAAGTGTTCGTGACTCTTGATGATGTTGTGTGCATTCTTAGCGTCGAAACACTCTAACCCAGTTAGTTCAGTTCAGTAGAGAGTGACACAGAAATCATCATGCTGATCCACTACGAACGATTCGGGGAAAACATAAATTTCATACAAAGTCTCATAATTAAGCTCATAAGGTTGTCCCCGTAACCTAAACCACAATTCCCTAGGTTTATTGGATTTGAATTGAAGGGATGTGAAGAATTATAAGGTAAGTTCTTCGTAAACTGGGGGTAACCATAATTTGCTTATTGCTAAGAGAGTGAAAGCAGTTACTTTCCTCATTTGAGAAGATTGGAATAGATGCTCTATAATCAGCTTCCCTGTTCCTTTATCCTCGTTCCGAGACCTAGTTTTTTCCCGATGATTGATCGTGCTTTTCTTACTGCTTAATGCGCGACATAGTGGCTTTCAAGTACGTAAAAGTTGGAAGAGACTGGAAGTTTGGAATTTATTTAGAGAGAAGTGAGAGCGTTTGAAGGTTCTAACTTAGAGAGATAAAGTTAAACTAAAGTGTGACATGAATATATAGGTGAATGAAGGGTAAATTGGTAAAAAGTAGTTGAAATTCGCGTAGATTGTTTTACCCTGCCATAGGACAAAATTTCCACCAATTGCTAATTTTTTTCTTCTTTTATCCTTTTACACTTTCCCGAGATCACTTCTTAACTCCTTATAGATCTTTCACCTCTCTTTTACTTTCTTCCTTAATCATCTAATTCATGTCGAAGTCTTATGCCTTCCTGATTTTATTTGGAAACAAAATAACCTAACTATGGAATTCAAACTATCTAAAAATTAAAGGAAATAACATGGAATTAACAATCCATGGGTTGCCTCCCATGCAGTGCTTCTTTTAACATCGGTGGCTCGATGCTTTTCTTGTGCTTAAGGTGGTTCAAATGAGTAGTGCAATGATAACGTAATCATCGATCTTACCATTTGCACATGAGCTACCATGCCCTGGGTTCCAACTTCCTTCTGCTTTACCTTCCTTCGCTTTCTCCTCTGCAATTGTTTCTTTCTAAATGCATTACTAGGGTTCTTTATATCTTCTCATTATTCTCAAGGTTCGGTTTTGTTGATGTTAACTAGAGGTAAGGGAGAATTATTATCTTTCTTCGACATAATAAAGGTTATTTGGTATCTTTGACCCTCAGAGTTAGTTCACCCCATCAATGTCAATTATTGAGTGAGCAGTATTTAAGAATGGTCATCTAAGGACCATAGTGGTTTTCACATCTTCTCCAATATCCAATATAAAGAAGTCTGTAGGGAAGGTAAAAATATCAATCTGCACTTAGATGTCCTTAATAATCCCCTTCGGTCGATGAACTGTTCTGTTCACTGTCTTCACTAGCATCTTTATGAGTTCTAACTCTCCTAACCTCAATGGTATGGGGCATCATATTGATACTCGCTCCCAAATCTGCAAATGCCCTGTCTATGTTGACTCTATTGATACCGCAAGGAATGTTAAAATTTGCTGGGTCCTCTTTCTTCTATGCTATATTAGAGTTTTCTTCCGCTATATACTCCTTAATCTTTTTCTTGATTGATTCCTTTAACGGCCTCATTGGTTCGTTTTGACACCCGTATGACTTGTCAACATTTCCAAATCTCAACTCCATAAATGAAAAGGGGAGCCCATGTCCAACAGCCCAAGTAGGTAGATGTCTTTTGCATAAATTTCTTGTGAGTCTCTTTTTGAATAAAAAGAATGCTCAAAAGTTTAAAAATAATACATAAGGACGCTTACCCCAAAAAAGTTTTTCATCGCCAATTAGGATGCTGATAATATACATTATTGTTTGAGTTTATAATATTTTTAAAACAAGAAGCAATAAATCTTTTAGAGACAGTTGTTTGAAATACTTGTAAGGATGACAATGGATATTTACATATGTATCCGCATTGAAAAAAGGTTTGGCTTATTGTCTTTAGGCACTCGGGTGTAAGAGCTTCTCCTCATATTCATACTTAATCGGATTTGAAATGCTTTTTGAATAAGCAAATACGTTGTAGATATTCAACCAACTGCAACGCCGAAGGAAATATTCAAGCACTCATAAATGTAAAATTAGATAAAATATTAAGTTAACACAATCTAAATATAATAAAACAAGATATAGGCCAAGTATAAAAAAACAGATGAAAACCCAGAATGAAAATACTGTTTGAAAATAGATAAGTAACTAGATTATAAAAATGGAATAATTTATTTTTAATATAAAATAAATATGAGATATAAATTCTAGTTGCAAATTCATGATTAGGGAAGGAAATTATGCCAGAGTATGCCTTTTAGCAAGAAAAACATAGTATAGAGTCTCGTTCCTACTTGGACTACTTGATTGCTTATCATTACTTAATTATTCTTTAACTGTTCTCTTTTTCCCAATTTCAGTAATAATTAGACACAATCTTACCAATAAAACACTACTTATTTGATACTTTTCCATTCCCTCTTCTATATATGTTTGGGAACCATTTAAAAACATGTATCTGCTTTCTTTCACACTGCGTAGGAATGACAGGCGTAAAAGAACGAAAGACTTATGGGTCAACAATAAATTTTGAGAATTGTCGTATGTGAAAGCGTGAAAAAAGATCTCTCTCGTGACTTTACATCTGGGACGGGACCCCCCACGTCACGTGGGAGCAGTTTTTCTCTTCTTTTGTCTGTTGATTCAGCATCTTAATTAGGCCTTGTTACTTCTTAAATAAAGAAGCATACTATATTTGGCAGTCATAAGCAACATCTACACCTTAAAAAGCTAAGCAACACTAGAGCAGATAGCGGAAGCCATGATGAGTTTGAAGATTGATATTTGATTTGTCTGACAATACCTAACGTAACATGGGAAGCTAAGGGAGATTCACAGACATGGCACAATCTGACATTTGGGGCCAGGCCATGGTCGTTCACTCGTTTGAATGAGATGGGAAGCCTGTTCTGTTGAATATTATAACTGAAGAAATCTTACGGGCAGTATTCAGCGTCTTTAGATCTGATACCAACATTCCACCACACACACCCACCACGCTTTTACTCACTCCTTTCTTCGTCTTTAACATTCCTCAATTTTCTTCTTCGTTAGGTATCTTATTGCTTTCACTGGTCTTAACTTCTTTTTTATTTTGGTTTCAACATTCCACAAGAATCTGCTGCTCCATCTACTCTTATAAGTATATACAAATATTACAAGCAGAGCAAGAATCTCCAAGAAAATCTTTCTTGGGTGTGTTCCTTGTTTGAGTCTTGCTGAAGATCTAGGCTGTTCTTGGTCTCTTTCTAGTCATTTTCTGGTACTTAGACAGGGATCTAGGTGTTCTGAACACTGACTGCCACAGGCATTTCTACTCAAATCTGTGTTGAAGGTGATATAATATCTTCTGTCTATGCCTGATTGTGGATATTCGTGATTAAGAGCCGAAAGGGTATCTAGGAGTCGCTTCAATTTGTGATTTTTTTTAAAGTGCTCTGAAAGTTTTAGGCCTTCATAACTTATTGAAAAGGAGAATGGTGGCAGCCAATGGGCTATGGTTCACAGTTCTTGGTATTGCATCGTGTGTGGCATTCATTTTCATGTCGTTTGGTGATGTGAGGATCACTTATTATCAAGAGCCAGAGTTAGCGTTTATTGAGAGAAATGGGACTCAGTTTACGGTGGATGGTAGAGCTTTTTACATTAATGGATGGAATTCGTTTTGGTTGATGGACCATGCTGCCGATGAAGACAGAAAGCCTCGTGTTGGTGCAATGCTGCAAGCTGGTGCAAAAATGGGTATGACTGTTTGTCGGACTTGGGCTTTCAACGACGGTACCTACAATGCCCTCCAGATCTCCCCCGGCCAATTCGATGAGCGTGTTTTCAAGGTATGTGACGCTTCAATTTGTTCTACTAATTCTGTTTTTATCTGAAAAATGTTACTTGGAAATTTTGGATTTGATTTTTGTTCAAACATCTTTTGACAATTCGGGTACCTTTGTCGGTAGGTTACTTGCCTCTGAACCGTGTCTACTTTCACATTAGAATATTAACTTTATTTAAAGTGTCGGTGAGATGCTTTGCGCAAAATAACCAAATTGATGATGATGAAACATATTTAAGTGAGGTTCGGGACGAATTACCTGACAACAGATGAGCCATTAGGCATTTTACGCATTTATATGCTGAATCAACATGTGTGTCCTTTGCACTACTATGGAGAATGCAAATAAAAACTGCGAAGTCCCCTTCAATTTCTCACAAGGTGCCTCAAACTTATGATTCATAGGATACTTGTCAAGTAAAATTCACCCCCCTAGTGGCTTTCATTTCATGCTAATACCCTTCTATCGCCTCATGGATAAATAATCCATCCTTGAGAATTTCAAACAACTGTATGTTTGCTTTCCGTTGTTGCCATACTCTTTAAACAATGCTTCTTGAGTTCATCATCCATCCCTACTTTAAGGATGGTTAAGACGACATTCACAGCCAAAACCCTTCCAACAGTAAGATCTTCACCGTTTAAACTTGATTCTTCTTTATCTTCTAAAGTTTCCCTCTCCCATGCTAGCAATGGAGATTTGGTCAAATCAATCTGTCTATAATATCAATGATTATACTGCTTTCTCTATTTCTTGTACTGTTAAAAAGAATAAATTGTAAATACTTATTCAGCATCTGCCAGTTTGATGACTCGTATTTTTTTTAGGCTTTGGATTATGTTATTTCAGAAGCAAGACAGCATGGAATTAGGCTACTTCTGAGTTTAGTTAATAACTTACAAGCTTATGGTGGGAAGACTCAGTATGTGAAGTGGGCATGGGAAGAGGGCATTGGTTTAAGCTCTTCAAATGATTCCTTCTTCTTTGATCCATCCATCAAACGATACTTTAAGAATTATATTAAGGTATGTGTTATCCTTCTATGCATTTATGTTTGGCAGTTTAAACAAAGCACATTGCAAGCTTCTTTTAACCATATTCCTCAGACAAATTGCATTTCGCTGGAGTTTCCTTATTCAATTATGAAAGGATGGAACATATCCTCTACCAAAAGTCAAAACAACTATCTCATGTAGCTTTGTTTGAATCGAGAATTTCCTTTCTTCTAATGTCTCATGAACTATAAATGTATGGCTTTTCTTCCTGGACTCTTTATTCATATGCAAACAATATGAGATAAGAATTACAAGCTTTTAGCGGCATGCAATCAGTCTTTTTATGCTTCCCTCTTCCACAGAAAAAAAGCTATATTCATTGAGTGCCATTAGCAAATGCTCACAAATTGATTTTAATTTTTTATCCATCTTCTCAAAAGTGCGGAAAGAGCATAGATACCATATGCAACTTCTAAGTTGTCACAAGTAGGAGACGAATGTCTCCCTAGTGCACGGGAATGTTTGCAAGTTTTTACCTTCTTGAATGAAGTTGTAAAATGTATGAATCATTTGTCTCACAAGAAACTTGATTTTGAGTACTTGTGATAGCTCTTGTGCCTAAGTTTTTATTTTGTTTTACCTTTCAATGTTCTATAGAAGTTTTTTTATTGTATTTCTGTGATTTAGTCATGATTGCTTAGTAGTAGTGATAATTCAATGGATAATGCACCAAGCCTCGTATGGTTTCCTTTTTTCATAATATTTTCTCATTTTCTGGAATTATCTTGGAGCCTAGTGCTGATTTTGATTTACGATTTTCAGAATATTTCTATCAACTAGAGTTTTGCTAAATCAATTGGCTTATATTACCGAGGTGTAGGAGATTTTGTCTTTGATAGAACACCAGTAAATGGATCTGCTCTGCAAATCGAAAACTTAGAGACTATGAGTTACTTCTACACAAGAAGTACTCTGGAAATGCAGTATACATGGTGTCTTTGTGTATTTTACATGGACAAAGATGCTGCAGTTGATATACGATTTTTAATTGAAAAAGGAAGATTATGGTTTGACAGGAATGCTGAAAACATGAGAAAATCAGTCACCTCCTTTACTGGATATAATCTCTTCCATGGATATTATACTGGAGTTCTGGATCATTTTGTGTATTCTAGTGTAATTTACATACATTGTATAGGAAAATAATAACCAAGGTCACTGTTCTCTAAATCAGATCATGCTGAGTATCTGGGTGACAAATTCTGTAGACATACAAATATTATCAAACAATTATTTATTTCTAGAGATTACTTGGTCAATTCTGATTTATGTTCTTATAACAGACAATGCTGACAAGAAGAAACACCATCACGGGGTTTGAATATAGGAATGATCCCACAATCTTTGCTTGGGAGTTGATAAATGAACCCAGATGCATGTCTGATCCTTCAGGAGACACTCTTCAGGTAAGAAACCTTTCTACCCCATATTGTTTTGTTTATTGGAGATAAATCACTTTTACAAGGCCAATTGAATGAGAACTATTAGGTCTTCACAGTTCACCCCATTGATGCAAAACTTCGAATTGCATATCAGATATTTATAAGATTACTCTATTAAATATTCAAGGAAATCTAGAAATGTGATGTGAAATTCTTCATGCTAAGACTAACTTTATTGTTCTGCCATCAAGTGAATGTTTATGTTGCGAGGTAAACATCAGATGTGTTAGTTTGCTTAGATTGTTCTAACCTCTCTCTAAGATCAAATTGCTCAAACGATCTTTTCTGCCTAAAATCACGGTCAGGTGTCCGTATCTCATCCTGTTGTTTTACTGTATCAAATTTGGATATCAGTGTTTCCTAATCAGAATTCATCAGCAAATATCTGTATGATAGCTCCTCTTTTTTCCTTTTTAGAGAAGCAAACAAAGAAGGAAAAGGGAAGGAGAAGAGTCTTTACAAATGCTGTTAAGTCAGAAATGTATAGAAATATCTAATTGATATCTACAAAATCTGTAAGCATTAACTTAGTGGGTTTTAATCGCAGGACTGGATAGTGGAAATGTCTGCTTTTGTGAAATCAATCGACAAGAACCATCTGCTGACTGTGGGGCTCGAAGGATTTTATGGCCCTAAAAACCCCAAAAGGTTAACTGTTAACCCAGAAAATTGGGCTTCAACCTTTGGATCAGATTTTGTTCGCAATTCCAAGATCTCAGACGTTGACTTCGCCTCAGTTCATATATACCCCGATCATTGGTAAGTGTCATGAGTTACTCCAAATTAACAATTTTGTGGGAGATAAAATGAAAACATAAATAATACGAGCCTTCAGTTGTAAACTTGTTAAAAAATTTTATCCGGGGCCATAGGCATTTTAAGTGTTTTTGGCAAAAACAAGAGCGTCTAAGATCTCATGGTGACTTCTGATGCATCATTAACCTAGTCTTTATACCACTGGATACATAATACACTCCTTTATGTCTATAATAGTGCTTCTGAGCACCTGGGCTACATCTAATACACTTTTTTCTTTGGTAGGATCCACGATAGAGAATTTAAAGATAAATTGGCATTTGTGTCGAAGTGGATGCTTTCTCACATTGAAGATGGTCACTATGAACTGAACAAACCTGTCTTATTCACTGAATATGGATTGTCTAACCTTAACAAGGACTTCCACTACTCTCAGCGGGACCAGTTCTACAAAACCATTTCAGACATCATCTATAAATCTGCAAAGAGAAATCGATCTGGGGCAGGTGCTTTGATCTGGCAATTTTTTGTTGAAGGGATGGAGGAGTTTAATGATGATTTTGGAATTGTCCCTTGGGAAAGACCATCAACATACAAACTTTTAACTGAACAATCATGTAGGTTGGCCAGAATTAAGGGAGTGATCCAACAAAATAGGAACTTGAAAGAGCTGTGTTTGGAAAGGCAGTAAAATTTTAGTCACTTTACTAAAAGGATGAAGCTCTGTTTGCAAGATTAGCCTTGTGGTGTTGGGATTGCTGAAGGAACGGATGCAAGGAATTGATTTTGAATCAACAGTGCCAGTTCGGTGGGAGACGCATGTAAACGAGGTGCTTTGACCTACTTATACTTTGCGATACATATTTTAGGATTGCTTGTGCAATTTATCTGATAGCATTGTAGAGAAGCAGAAACCATGAACGTTTCTGAGAAATGTTATTCTCAAAGCCTATTCAACAGAGATAGAGTAGCATTCTAAATATATTAATGCTAAAGTTACAGAACCACAAAAATAAAAACTCAATGGAGAGCATAAATTCACTTTGCAAATATGGGCATTTTTACATTTTAACGGCTATTTCTAATTTCACCTTAAGTTATTGTAAATCATAAAAATATAATCCAGTATGTTTATTAAAGACATTTTTTCTAGCTGAGGGATTTTAATAATGTTAAATCCAAGCATTCGGAAACATGCAAGAAATAACTTGGTTGAAAACATTAGGTACTGAATTGTCAAATTGATACTTATCATATCTTAGATTGTAAATAGAAGAAAAAGGCCACAAGCTTTTAATGTTCGTATGGCTTACTGCTTCATTATATCATACAAACTCAAAACCAAAGTTGAAGCAAGCACAGAGACAGTCCATTACAGATGAACTGAATAAAGCCCTTGGCAATTGAACAAGGAAAATTAAAATTCTAATACTCCAATAAGTACATGAGGGGAAAAAAGGGCAAAGAAACAAACTTAACTCTACCTGGCTGTGATCAAATTCAAAACCCAAAGAAAAAAAAGATCAGCTTACAAATGCTAATCAAAGAGCCAACCTCTGCTTTTGCTTAGCAAATCTCGGTGAAGTCCTAAGTACTTTGGTAGCAGAGCTAGACCCAATCTCCTCTCCGTTATTACCCCTTATTCGGCTTTTCAATTTCTTTCCCTTAGAATTGCCTCTACTCACCTCTTCAACCACTTTCATAACAACATCACAATCCTCCTCCTCGTCCTCCATTACCATTTTTCTCGTCCTCATCTTTCCATTAACGTTAGCTACATTTTCCTTCGCCACTCTATCGAAATCCCCCACCAACTTCCTCGCAGGTTGCTTCCTTGAATCTACCCTCTCGATCGTCTCTTCCTCCTCGCTTTCCTGAACAAATCTCCGTCTCTTTGCCACCTTAGGAGCCGGAGGAGGCGAGATTGAGGCAACCCTTTTCCTGTTTTTGTCATTTTTCCCATTTGCACCAGGCTGTACATGATGTTTCACCAGATTGGGACTAATGCTAGACCCTTCCGATTTGGTCTGTTTGTCCTTTTGCTTTCGGAGCCTGTCGATGTTGCCCTCGATCCGACCCTGTAGGCGGAGGCGTTCAAAGCTCAGACCTCCCATGGACCAGTGAGCCTCCCGAGCCCAGGTGAGGAAAGGCTCCATCACAGACGCGGGAGGGTCTATACGCTCCACGTTAAGCTTGACGTCGGTGTAGATGCGGGGGCGAGGGAGGCTACTGCCGTAAAACTTGCCGGGACCCAAAGGTACTACCATGATTATTTAGTTACGGTTACCTCTGAGACTGAACTACGTCGAGGAGTGCGTGTGGCTGTGTCACGTGAATTGTACGCCAGCGATGAAGCGTTTATATAAATAAAAAACTGCGGGAGTGAAAACTGGGGATTTGGTGGCGCGGCGGGAACATGCTTTGGCGCCTAAATTTGGCGCCATTGGGGATTTCAGGTTGCAATTTCCAAAATAGGCGCCCAGGCATCTGTTATTGGGGTTAGTTTTCTGCGTGAAGGTGTACCGGAGTACTTGTAATTTTACGTTTTTTTTATTTAAAAAATTTTGAAAGCCTAAGTAACCGTTTGGTTTTACTGTTGTAGTTTTAATTTTTGTTTTTAACTTTTTGTATTTGTTTTTCTTTAAAATAAAAACAAAAATCTGTTTTGTTGTTAATGTTAATGTATTTATATTTTTATCATTAATAATAATTACATATTAGATAAAACTTAAAGTTAAATTATTTTTAATTAAGTAAATTTATTTAACCTCTTATATAATATTTATTAACAAATTATTAATAAAATTATGTTATTTTAATAAAATAAATAATTTAAAATTTAAAATTTTATT
>JANIIA010000010.1:4971638-4997226 GCA_027478495.1 Erythroxylum alaternifolium | reverse complement strand
TTTAGTTAGGTTGTAGGCTGAGATTGAACCAAGGAACCTGGTCTTTACTAAATTCCCCACTTTTATCATTTTTTACATTTTTTCTTTACATTGCTTTTATAAGTTAGTTTAGCTTTATTTTATTTTTTTATTTCTAAAACCAAAACCCCCCTAAACTTAAACACAAGTTACTTTTATTTTGGAAGCTTTACACACTCTCTGTGTGGGATCGACCTAGACTCACCACTGTTATAGTAGTAGGTCTAGTTATTTTATTTTGACTAGAGTTATGACGCGCTGTCAATATTTTTAATAAGGAGAAAGTTAAAGTGTCTTTGTAAAGTCCTCAGATAAGTATGCTGATCTCCTTTGTAAGTCTGAAAATCCAAAACTACTATTCGAGCTGACAATCATCTTTACTTCCAATTTTGATTTTCAAAGAGCCAAGTTATGGGATGATCTAGACACCATTAATAATATGATGGTTAGTCCCTGAATTTTAGCTGGGACTTCAATGGTGTTTTGTCTCCATATGAGGAATAGGGTGACAAACTTAATCTCTCTACATTGGGCAGTGAGTTAGAAAGGGGAATGACAAGAATGGAGCTTACTGATTTGAGATACTCGAGCAATTTATTCATCTGGAGTAAGAAATAGAAAGGTGGAGCTTTGATCAAGAAAAAATTGATAAGGTTTTATCCGATCATAGATGTTTGAGATCCTTTCCAAACTCCCATATGATATTTGGACCACTATTGTGCTCAAATCACTCCTACTAAGAGATCAAAGATCTCTTTATCATAAGAAAGATTAATGTCGCATTCATATTTCTAAATTTCCTAGCTAACAAGGATGGTTTCATAGAATTCGTCTGTGATGCCTAGAATTGCGATATTCAAGGCTATAAATCTTTCCAGCCGATGATAAACTAAAGGGAATAATAACTAAATTCAAAATCTTTCTCAAAATAGGAATTCCAAAAGAGATCTAAGTGAAGTGCAAAGAGCATCCTAACTTTCTCCACATAACCAAAACTTGCAAATTAAGGAAAACAGAAACTTTAGGAATATATCAAGGCAATGGAAAATCGAAATTCAATGTTGATATAGAAGGTAAAGAACTTGTGGTTAAAAGAGGGGGACTCTAACTTAAGGTACTTCTATAATTCCATCCTAGCTAGAAGGAGTTCCAATAAGATCTATTGTCTACTTGACTATAATGATTAATTGGTCTTTGATATCTCTCTTATCGAAAATATGGTTACCAACTACTATATGGAATTATCAGCATCAGTCTTGGTAAGATTTACCTATAGGACCTGGTGGATGTGATTGGGCTTTGTCTAGACTCCAATCTAGAATCAATATAACTACCTTCCATCAGTCAGGAGATCAAAGAAACCCTCTACTCACTTAATCCTAGAAAAGCACCAGGACTAGTGGTTATAATGCTTTTTTTTCAATGCTCTTGGAATATAACTAGAAATCTGCTAACTGATGTGGTGCAGGAGTTTCTTCATTCAGGGAGGATGTTAAGGGAGTTAAATGCAACCCA
The DNA here is from genome assembly GCA_027478495.1 of Erythroxylum alaternifolium. NCBI lineage: Eukaryota > Viridiplantae > Streptophyta > Magnoliopsida > Malpighiales > Erythroxylaceae > Erythroxylum > Erythroxylum alaternifolium. The sequence continues at coordinate 4,995,693 of JANIIA010000010.1, read as the reverse complement.
TATCTGTCTAATTCCTAAAGTTCCTTATGTCATCTCTTCAAATGATTTTAAACTTGTGTCATGTTGGAACACAATCTATAAGATGATAGCTAAGTTATTAGCTAACAGACTTAAGAACCCTCTATAAGACTTACAAGTTTTGGCTTGAGGATGAGTTGCTTATCACCAAAGGAAGTTAGATTTATGTGCCCAAAAGGGATGGATTGAGGAAGGAGTGTTCTGACTCCTTATGGGCTGATAAGAGGAGGCAAAACTTGGAGTTTAATGAAGAAGATTTAGTGATGCTGAATTTCCTTTCTCATAGACGTGTTGGAGGAGGTATTCATAAGGGCTTGATTTAGAGGTACAAAGGACCTTTCCCTGTAAAAAAAAAGGGTAGGCAAGTAAGCTTATTGAGTCAAGATACCCTCACACTTGGAGATTCGTCCCGTATTACATGTAATTTTTCTAAAACCTTATCATGTTGATAAGGAAGATCCAAGTAGGGGTGAATCAAAGCATGCATCCACCACTGTGATGACAACACACAAATGTGAGGTAGAAAAGATCTTGGCACATAGGACTATACCAAGGAGAGGCTCCCATCTCACATATGACGAATACTTGATCAAGTGGAAGGGACAATGGGAAAGTCAAGCTAGTTGGGAGCATGGACTTTCTCTTTGGTATACAAAGACAAGATTCGAGAATTCCACCAAGGCATGATGAAGACGTCACCATATTTTACGTTCACATGTTTTAAAGCCCATAAGATGAGTTTTGGGTCTAAAAGATTCTTTTAGAGCATGTTGGAATCTTATGGAAGATTTTGGAAGCTTCTGGAACATGGTAGAAGACTATAGAAGCTTATGAAACATTGTGGAACAATATGGAACATTATAGAAGTTTATAGAATGTTGTAGATATGTATATATTGTACATGAAGTATGTAGAGTAGTGTAGAGAATTCCAAAAGGTCAATGTAGACCATTGGATCAAGTAGATCTTAATCGTCCATTCTAGGTAGAAGTAGTATATATACCACTTAGGGGTTGCCTCATTTGTAACATAGGAGAACATAGAAGATCATAGAGAGCATCCTAAATATTATAGCTTTCTTGAGAGAGTTTTTTAATAGAAGTATCTTTGCCTTCTCCCACATTCTTTCTTTTCTTTAGCAAAGTGTTTCGTGTAGAAGGCTGACTTGGGAACATGAGCATACTCAAGTGCCAAACAAGCGTTAGTGAAAGTCCAAACCCATTACATGTAGCACGTGTCCTAACCCTCTACTCCTTTAGAAGTTCGACCTATTTATAATAAGATTTGAACCTTTTAATTTAATTGAAATCAATTAAAATTTCAATTAATTTTAATTATATATCAATTAAACCCAAATAAGATCTAATATCTCATATTGATCTTTATCTATTAAATATCTCATTTTTAATTATAAAGTTTCTTAAACTTTATAATCTTGCACAACTTGATTGAAACATTTTCTCTCTCTTCAATCCGTTCTTTAAGTGTGACCAATTAGGTTTTAAAATATGTTATAAATGGATATAAATTATAACCATAGATCATATTTAGGATTAGATAAATTAAATTCTTTTAATTCATCTTTAATTCTTTAATTATAAATATAATGTTAAAGTGATTTTGACTAAACTTTGCATGCATAATTTTTTATATAATTTAATCCTTTCATCACATGAACTTTTGATTAAACATAAAGTATAGAATTAATATCTATTATATTTAAGTTCAATCATGTTAGTTCTCTAATATTAGTAATTGATTCAGTTATTGAATTTGAAAACTATTTTATCGTGTCATTCAATCTTATATAAGGATTTCCAAAATCAATATTCAAGGCATGTGAGTATATATGCAAGGCATGAATTATCACTACAGCTTTAGGAAAATGAAAGGAAACTCACCCTCTTCGTCAGTAAGAGAGGCATAAGATGCAGTAATGGCTGAACCTATAAAAGCATTAAAGAATGTGCATGGTGTCCTAAGCTACAAGGTCCACTCCTTTAGTAACTTATCAATAGGAGAGCCCTTACTACCTGAATGAGAAGGATTAGTAGGAAGTCTTGATTAGTTTTATGTTTGAGACTTTTATATGGAAATAGTTGTATTACTGGTAAGATGGCCCTTGATATGATCATTTTTGTTGCTAGATGTGGTTTAGGCATGCTATTGTGTTTGTTTGGCCTGGGGGAACAGTTTTAGGATTCCTGACGCTTTTTTGTAAGTTCCTATAGGATGGGGTAAGAGATTGCCATCTTTGGAAAGCTCTTGATGTACATACATTTCTATTTATTTATAAATTTACTGAATTACCAAAAAAATCAATATTAATTAAGAACAATGGAATATTATTCCTAATCATTTTAGGTGATGAATCTTACATTGATGACTCAACTACCTCCATATCGTTCATACTATATCTAATGACTACCAATTAAGCTATCTTTGACTAGAATAGGTCATAAATAGTATCAAAGTATAACAATCCCTATAAAAGATAATTTGGAGATTTCGAGTCAAATGATCACTTATATAATCATCATAATGGAAATTTTCATAAACATACAAGTCATGTTCCAAATGAAATGCTCATATAGGTTCAATTATGTGAACTTGTTCTTTAACAAGCATTCACACTTTTTTTAAGTATCTCTATACTTTAGTTTATGAGATCCATTACTTCCTTCATAAGGAAAAGCATATAGTCTTTTTATGTTTTATTATTGTCTAATTTTAATAAAATAATAAAAGTAAATAATTGAAGGATAATATATTAACGCAATATGAATCTCATAATTATGATCTCATTATAATTTCATTTGCAATATACATTTATCTTATGTATTTTACCAGATAAATCCCAATATATATAATGTAAAGAATTTTTTAAAATAATTATGTCACTAAAATACCACTAACCGATTGGCTATAGGGCATAAACCAACATTAATAACTTAGACATCAAATTTGATTGGTTTCTAGATAAGACAACTCCTTTTCATATATCTAGGGATACCTTACCCTCATAAGAAACCTACTTACAATGACCTCTTGCCCTTTATCGTAAGAATAAAAAAGAAAATTAGTAGTTAGTCTAACAAATGCCTTAATTTTGCTAGAAGAATTCAATTAATAAACTTTTCCTTAAACTTAATGCATGCAAATTGGTTAGCTTACTTTTTTTTACTTTTAAGCTTGATTAAAACCATTGAAAAATTGTATAGAAGTTTCCTATGGGTTGGAGATATTAACATAGTTTATATTGCTAAAGTAACTTGGAATAATGTTTGCTTGCCTATAGATGAAGGAGGGATTGGAGGATATTGCTTGATAAAGATTCCTTTTGGGTCAGATGGATCAATTCCCACTTCATAAATCATGAACATTTATAGTCCTTCTCTCCCAAATATGACTCATCTTAGACTATGTTTCATATCTTTAAGCTAAGACACCAAATAAGATTGATGTTCAAATACAAGTTACGGGATGAGTCTTGCACTAACTTTTAGTTAGATAACTAAAGTTGATTAGTGCCTTTAAAAGAGAACAATGTTTTCTCACAAGTGAGGGATATAACACTCAAAGCTACAATTAGTCAAGTACTTAAATAGAATGATCCAATATTAGCCAGAGCTTCAAATAAGAAATTTTAGCTGCTACTCTTAATTTCTCCCCAGAATCAACTAGTAATGACTTTATCATTTGGACCAATCTTCTTTCTGGTTTGTTCTCTAATTCCTATTATAGACTAGTAATGAGAAACAAAGGCCCCCAAATACATTGGTACAACTAGTGTGGTTACAATAAGCTATTCAAAAGATCTCTTTCATCCTTTGGCTAGCTATTAATGAAAGACTTACTACTGTAAAAAAATTATATTACAGAAATTCCTTTTCAAATATCAATAACTTATTCTCCTCAACTCTTGAAACTATAGAGAACTTCTTCTTTAGTGTGGCTTTTCCACTTTTCTTTGGAATGAAGTTCTTCATAAACTTATCATGCTCACAAGCTTATAGGATTGACATATAGGTGTGGATTACTCAAAGAAGATGGAAGTCTAGAAAGGAACACATAAGTCTTAGAATATTCTTTGGTAGAATGGTTTTTACGCTCCGGAAGGAGAGGAACCTTAAGATATTTAAAGGGAATCAAAAGGATAAGCAATATGTCCTTATGGAGATATTTACACTGATTAGGAAACAATAAACTAATTTAGAATTGTTAGCTATTTCCAAGCTAAGCACTACTATCTTACATCATACATTGAATGAGATTGGCTTCTAATGGATAAGTAATGAAGTTAAAGAGTTAGATGCATCAATTTACTAATGATTTATGGATTCCATAACTTATTGATTTGTATCACTAGTCATACTATAGCTACGCTTAGGCTTCATCTAATGTGCTAGATGTGTTTGCATTGTAATATGCTCATTTTGTAACAAAATCTTATTCTTTATTCAATGAATTTAGCTTCCCAATAAATAGTAAAATTTTCTCATAATTTTTTTCTAATCAATAAGTGTTTCACCTAAGTTCTTATTAAGAAAATGCACTACTATAGGCTTGTTAATACACCAAATCTTCATTACTTGTATTATATGCACATATGAATCAAAAGATATTTACTTCTTAGTTAAAATGGGGATATGGTCAAAGATGAGGAATTTGTAGATAAAGAAGATTAAAACAAAGGAAATTAGTAAAGCATTTGAAACATAAACCAGATAGATAAAGTAATTAGGAAAGTATAGTCCACATTACAACTTCAAATACTCAACATCCTCTTTTTTCACTCCATAATCTCATCAAGAACATAGACTAATGCTATAATATCATACAAATAACTATTTTCTTTTCTTTTTTCAAACATTTCAGTTATTAAATGTAAATATCAAAGTCTAATGTTAAAAAATAATTCCTAGTTTACATTTAACAAAAAATACCATTTATTTATTAGGTAAACCCCACATTATTATGTTCCTCCTTGATGAAACCCTGCTATTGATTTGATCCAAATGTCTTACTGATCTCTAAGCGTAGATAATGATGTTAAAATTTAAGTCAAGCTTATATTATGAGTTTTAATGAAAGAAAAGGAATTTTGAGGCTTAAAGGGATTGATAAGAGATATCTTATCAATTAGATATTTAATATGAATATGTCAATTCAAAGATAAACTTTATCCTTTTCATATATACATATATCAATATAATCCCAAAATGATTTAAGAAAGTTCTAGAGATATATGCACATGAAAACATAGAAGGAAGAAACATATATTAATATAGAGATCTCATTCTCGTATAACTCAAAAGCTCATAAGATTAATTTACTGAAAAACTTCCACACTTCCCTTTAAACTCACTATCAATGTTATTTAGAATTCATACCTCTAGTTAATTCAACCATTCAATGCATACCACCTTCATACTCAATTGGTTTAACCTTATACCATGCATAACAATCAAATCCATTTGGAATTAGTTAAAAGAAAACTTTCCATTTATGCACATTATAGGGCATTTCCTTTCACATACTTAAACCTACTTTTTCCTTAATGCAAAAACTAAAAAACTTCAAAGAAAAGCAACTAACACACAAATAAAGATCACTAATTACAAAATAACTGAAAAAGAGATATGATGTAATAAAAAAGCAAATCCATTTTTTGGGTTGCTTAGCTCGACGCAATGCCTCTTTCTTTGATTTATATAAATTTTCCATACTCTCCATTTTGAAACCTTTATTAAAAGAATTAAAAGAAGATCCATAAAAGTGTATCTTCTTTTACATTCCCTTTTCATCCATTAAGAGATGTTGAATCTTCTTAGTAATGGATGAATAGGTTTGACTTCTTGTCTAAATGAGATAAGATCACTTGGAAGAGGCTTCCATTTTAAAATTTGATCTTGCAATATAAAGGGTAAAAGCCTCTTATTAAGAGCTGGTAACGAATGTAAGAAACATTACCTAACAATTGCAATTTCGGGTAGCCATTTATTTCATAGTTTCCAACAATTCAACCCTTAAGTTAAATTCCTCCTTTTTTTTAAGAGGCTGTCAAATGATAACTTTCCATCCATTCAATAGGAATATATCCATTAGTAGCAATGACTTTGCCCTTTTCTTGTTTAGTTGTTTTTTTGAGAAATTAAAATTAAATTAATGAATAAAAAGAAAGTAACAAAGAATAATGGAGAATAATATCACTCTCCAATAGTTAATAAGCGCATATGGAGATACTACGTCAAAAACCAATTGAAAGCACGACGCCATTTGGACACATTGAATAAACAACACACAAAAATGACAACAGCTTTAACAATCGTTCCAAAAAGGTAAAAGAACCCAACCCATCCTCTGAGCTTTACAGAATGTTCCAAATTAGAGTTGGATGTCCTAATCAATCTGCGACTCGGTCCACGACTCCCTTCTGGTAAGAATCTTCCCATTCATCATGATTGGAACTACATCTGAATATAGCTATTTTACCCATCTTCCTATATTTTTGTAGTGGCCATGAAGACCATGGACAAGCTACTGAACTCGCCCATCAACTTACGGTATCTGACTTCCTTAGGTATGATCTGACTCCCAATCTTTTATCTACTGATCTAGTTCCATTTCCCAGTATGAATTTTGTTCTCTCCCTTTCTGAATGATTGATTATAGCACTAAATCAACTGAACGTTCCATGTTTTGGAACTTTCACTAATTTCTTCTTTCCATATCTTTTGGGTAGATATGGCAAGAAATAACACCTTCCTTTTCCATAATGGAGTGGAAGCTTATGCTTCTACTAGGAACTTAGCTGCCTCGATGAGTGAATTAGATTTCCCTTTCCAAGAGAGGAAATTTCTGATCCTGTTCTAGATCAAATGGAAAAAGGGAATAGAAAGAACATATGGTCCCTGGATTTAGTTCCTCTTTGACCCAGACAACAAATTTGATCTAAATTTTGGATAAAGTGAAGTTTGTCTATTGTTGCTACTCTATTCCTTACCACTAGTCGTAGAAGGAAAGTAGAACTAGGTTTGAGAATATTACACCAGATAACCTTGGCCCAATGTTCATCTTGGTCAGAGTGATAGAACCATTTCCTGTAGATTTTGCTAGAGAAGCTCTCGATAGGAGACCCTTTCCATATAGAGCAGTCCTATGAGTTAGGATCAGGAAGGTATGAAGGTTTTAGATGATGGATTACATCAGGAAACTGAAGCCATTCATTATGATTGATAAGAGTAGCCACCTTAGATTTGTGATCTCACTCTGGAAAAGCAGAAATATTGAGGAAAGAAGACCAAAACTAGTCCAATTATCGTGCCATAGGAAAACAATCTGACCATTTCCAATTTTACAAAAAACATCATTTATAACTTCTTCCGTTTTTCTTAAAATTTGATCGAGGAACCAAGAATAGAATGGCCTTATAGATCCGGAACATCTGGTGCTCCCTTTCAAAAAGTAGCTACGAAGCCATTTCATTCATAATGAATGCTTGTCCTAGGTGATTCTCCAAAGCCACTTAATCAGAAAGACATTATTAGCAACTCAAATAGAGATGATTCCTAGCCCCCTTTCACCTTAGGTTTACATAGATCAGTCCATTTAACTTTAGTTGTTATATGTAACATCCCCACTAGTATTTCAACCAATCACTTTTCAAACTGGTTGCACTTATATTTTCTCTTGAATTGACGATCGCTTGGGAGAATCAATTGTGGTATCCAACTCATATAATGCTCTAAACACAATTTTTATTCTAACCTCTTATTGGGATTGTTTCATTTACGCTGAAATTGTAAAATATTGGTAGCAATAAACAAAAGAATATTGTCTAATGACATCTCACAATTTCAAATTCAGTCCATTTATTGCACAAGAATGTATGGTTGCTTGTATTTATATTGAAATTATAAAATATTAATGGAAAAAACATAACAATATCTTTTAAAAGTATGTCAAATTTAAAATTTAGTTTATTTATCATAGGAGAATATATATATTCTTATTCTTTTTGGAATTGCAAAATGTCAATTATAAAAGATTAACTTTATCTTCTAAGAATATATAAAATATTTAAGGTTTAATTTTTTCAAAATAAAATAAAAATTATTTTTAATTATATAAAACTAAAAATATTTTATAAAATTTAAAAAATCCAAAATATACGGACTTTTTGTACTCCTCTTAAATTCAAATACCATAATAATTTTTATACAAAACAATCTTCTGAACTATAAAAAACTTTGCCATAAGGTTTAATGGGCAAATTATTAAAGAGGTTTAAAGAAGGGATAGCTTAGAAAAAGAAACAACCACTCCATCTTCTTCTTGATAAAAATGAGCTTCTTTCCCTCACATTTCTACAATCGGCGAATAACTTACTGATTGTTATTCTCGGGTCGTACGCTTACCAGCCAATAACTTTGAATTTCAAAACTTTAGACATAAAGCCCATTAACAAATCTCGTGCTTTTTAGTAACAGAGCAGCAGCAGCAAATCTCGTGCTTTTTGGTAACAGCGCAGCATTAATAATAATAATAATTAACTTTTTAAAATTTTTAATTCAGTACTTAAATTTTTTAATTTCCATCGACCGTTGGGTTAGTAATTTTATAATGTAAGATTAGTAAATCTTAATAATAATAATAATAACTTTAAATTCCAAACTTCAGACAAAGAGCTCACCTGCAAGTCTGGGACCGCTTGCGATGCTAAATACTTCAGTGATACCTTGCACTGTACGTCCTTCATCGATAAGTTGTTCAATTTATGATGGACATAAGGAATGATAGTCTTTAATTTGTAGGCAGCGAGTTTCCAATTTGCGAAGATCGGAAGATCTGGGCAAGTTAACTGCAAAGCATCGCTTATGGAGCTAACTCTTACACGCCCTGATGATTGGCATCTTCACCTTCGTGATGGTGACCTTCTTCAAGCTGTCGTTCCTCACAGGTTCCTTTTGATTTAATTCTATAGCAAGGGTAATGATTTTGAACTTTTGGTACATAATGGAGGGGAGTGATGACATGTATTGCGTAACTCTTAACCCACAGCGCAAATCATTTTGGAAGGGCAATTATTATGCCAAATTTGAGGCCACCCATTACTACCACCGCTGCTGCTCTTGCTTATCGAGAATCTATAATGAAATCTTTGCCGGCTGAGAGAGACTTTACTCCACTTATGACACTTTATTTGACTGACACCACAAGTCCGGATGAAATCAGACTTGCCAGTGAGTCTAACTTTACATTTGCATGTCGTTGAGTTGTTTTGCTTATTCTGCGCTTGATGGGTTGGTATTGTTGTCTGTATTTTCTCCGAGTCATTTTTATGATTTCAATTGACTATTTGCATTGTCCATTTTTAAATTTGGAACTTTGATCATACCACCCTAGTGCTTTATTGTTAATAAGGAATTTACCATATAGGATTTGGACGTGCAAGTTCTGTTGCATTTTCCTTTGCCATGGGGTTGCGTGGGGTGTGAGACTACTAGTTGATAGGGCTTATAATTGATGTTTTCTATTGGGAAATGGCTTATAATTGATGTTGCTGTTCCTCACGGATAGGATAAGCTTCTAACTTAGTTGTGAGAGTTTCCATGGTCGAATGAAAGATTTAGAACTGTTCCTCCTTGTTTTGAGTTAACAATCTTGCATGAGATTCAGTGTGTTTGTTTTAACAATAATTGCTGGATAGTATTTTTATGAAACCTATCAAATAACGTAAGAAAATTGTAAATGCTAGTAAGACTCTCCAAAGTTTTTGTTCTCTCTTTTCTTAAATTCGGCAATTTGATTTTTATTATCACTAAAAAAGTGTTATTTGTGTGGACAGAAAAAAGTGGGGTGGTTTTTGCTGTGAAGTTTTATCCTGCTGGTGCAACAACAAACTCTCAAGATGGTGTTACAGATCTTTTTGGAAAATGTCTACCAGTGCTTGAAGAGATGGTTGAGCAGAATATACCTTTGCTGGTACATTGCCCAATCTCTTTATTAGTTTGTCTTCTGCATCCTACATTCAAAACTTTTCCGCTAGTATGCATCCAGGACACGAGGGTTGTATTCTACTCTTGGTGCATGCTTTGTTTTGCAATTTAAGAGAACTTAGGTCGGACAATATGGTTTTTAGCTATACACTGCTTTAAGCTAAAATTACTACAAAATGAAGGCCCCTAAAGTTGGAATGAGCTGATTCCAATATCAGAGGTCATTGAGTTAAAGTCTCAATTGGAAATTACCTTTTTCAATTTTTAGTTGGGAAAGAACGGAAATGTCTAATTCCAATTTTGGAGGTAATTCATTTCGTAGGAATGTAGCTTTTGAAGTTAAATTGTAGTTGCACATAGTTCGTGCTGAATCTTGTAGTTGAATTAGTTTCTTGAGCTAGCAGCACCATTTTCTTTAGTCAAGATGGCATTGATGATGATAGATTTTGTGTTCTTGAGATTAAAGAATTATCAATGTTGGTGCCGCTACTGAAAGGTTTTGTTGTTTAAAATGTTTTTAGTTGTTTCAAGTACTATTCACCAATCTGGTGATAAGATATGATTTTCTATAACATGGGCACATATCTGATTTTTTCTGCAGGTGCATGGTGAAGTTACAGATTCTAATATCGATGTCTTTGACCGCGAAAAGGTCTTTATCAGCACTGTTTTGCAGCCTTTGATCAAAAGGCTTCCAAGTTTGAAGGTTGTTATGGAGCACATCACTACGAAGGATGCTGTTAGATTTGTTGAGTCTTGCAATAACGGTAAGCAATAACATAGATCTTTTTTCCACTAAATGTCTCACCATCATTTTGTTGGATCATCATAGATCTAAGTTTATTTCTATATATTATTAGGTAATGTAGCAGCAACTGTTACTCCGCAGCACCTTCTCCTGAACAGAAATGCTCTCTTTCAAGGAGGACTACAACCACACAACTACTGCCTTCCAATACTCAAAAGAGAAACCCATAGTATGTCTCAGAGAGCTTTAAAATAAATTAATCTCTTTCCATGCTCAACAACAAACTTATTCCTTGTTGCTTAGAAAATTGGTACTTCTATGCCCTTAATATCCAAGTATTGCCGAGTAAACTTTGACTGGGTTGGTCTCAACAAGGCTTCACAGGTCATTTATTTGAACAAATTTTCCATTGAATTGTATCTTAGGTTTTAACTGCGCTCATTAATATTTTTGATTTTGGTGGACATAAGATTTGTATTTTATCTTGCTCTAGTTAATGGAGAATAAAAAAAATAGTATTTCATTTTTCAGATTTTTGTTAGCTCATAAACCTACTTCTCGTTTAGGACAGGCTATTGTTGCAGCAGTGACTAGTGGAAGTAAAAATTTTTTTCTCGGAACTGATAGTGCACCTCATGAGAAAAGTAGAAAGGAGCGCCCTTGTGGATGTGCTGGGATATTTAATGCCCCTGTTGCCCTAGCATTGTATGCGAAAGTTTTTGAAGAGGTAAAAAAATTTTGCTATTCATCACCAAGTGTTTGAATACTATTGACAAAATCCTTTCTTATTATTTAGTTGAGCTAGGTCAAGTTGAGCAATATTACAAACTCCCCCTTAAGTTCGAAAATATTTTTGATATTGAATTGTGGAAATGGCTTATTCATTAAATCAGATTGTGTTGGCTACATGCCTATGATTACCTGGTTTCCTCTTGATAATATCCATTATAACTGCAATGATGCATGTGTTGTTGATTATGCTTTAAGAAATTCAGCATTAATATAGCAATTTTGTGATGTAGGAGCATCCTCCCCAAAGTCCAAAAATTTAAATTAGTTTATTACTAATTAGAACTATGTTGTCTAGTTTTTTATGTGATTTCTCCTTTTTAGGTTAAATTTCCTTTTTGATATGTCAATTTTTTCTTATGACTATGCTTTTCTATTACCATTAGGAACTTCACTAGACTACTATAAATTAGGGACTCTAAAGTACATTATAATATATTTTGTGAATTGTTTAAACACCAACTCTTCATAGTTTCAACTGCAATCACCCAAACTCTAACAATAATTGTTTAATAGTAGTTGTCCCTAAATCTCTCTTCATCAAGTTGTATTATGGTGGAAAATCAAGGATTTCAGCCTTAAAGCATGCTAGATTGTGATAGAAATCAATCTTCCTGTAGTTTTTTTCACAACTACCTAAATTATAACCCTAAATTGTTTAATACTAGCTGCCCATAAACCTATAGTACAATTAATGGTTGATGACTTGACTTGGGCTATACAAAGCATTAAGAATCAGTGGGGTCGCATTTAAGGAGTCCGAAAGGTGATCACAGGTCCTTTGAGATTTGAAAAATCTTAAGGCTGATACGTGAAGAAGGTTTCAACATAAGGCATATGGAACCACTGTTTAGCAAGGTGAGCTGGGAAGCTAAATGGAGATCAAACGACTTATGGCAGGCGATATTCCAGCTTCAGTGTCGATGTAGTTTAGTTTAATTGTTGTGTGATGGATGAAATGTCTGTTGGAGATTGAAGGGCTTGGTTGTTAGTAATGGCTACTATAAAATCGTTCCTAGTTGTTGAGTTAACAACTTTTTGGCTTGTAAAACACTTCTCTCTATTCTGTTTGTCTTCTTTCTTGGAAATTATGTGCTTGTACCTGTTTCCCTAATAAAAGCTGAGTTAATAGTTTGGTTAGCTCCCTATTTTTTCTTTGAACAAAAATTGTTATATTAATTGTTATCAGAGCTACTTGATTCTTGGTGATTAGTGGTGAAGTTGACAATGGTGGAAGGAACTAGCTTGATCGATGTAAGAAGGTTGGAAGAGAACATAAGGAATCAGTTTTGTGACATAGTCTTGAAGTATGAAAGAATGATTGAGGAATTAAAAGAATGGATGTTGCAATTGCATCAGCAATCTAATCAGTAGAAAATCACTAAGGAGGAAGCTAGGTGACAGATGAAGAGTCAATGAAGAAGTAGTTGTTCAGTTCCCATTGGCTTTAGTAAAGTGGAACTTTTGCAATTTGATGGAACATAATTTAGAGGCTGGGTTTATCACTGCAAACGGTTGTTTTTACTAGATGAAACACCACCATATTTGAAGGTTAGAGTTGCGACTATTGATTTGATTGGAGAAGCTTTGTGTTATGATCATGCTTGCAGGATCTTGTCCACGGTCGGTTAATCGGGGGATCTCTCCAATGTGCCTCCTTTCCTTTACAGAAGTTGATGCCCTTCTTCGATGAACCTATTTTTGAAGAAGACTGGCATCCGACTCTGTCAAAGGACAAGGCTGGCTGAAATCTAAGTTAACCTACACTTAACTAAGAATTTCAGTTATAATTTGCTGCTTACTTTATTGCATAATGTAATGGCTTTATATAGGCAAAGAAACATAAAAGTTCCACCTAAATTAGGATTCCTATTCAAGTTGTTTTTATTAACATAATTATAACATAAACTAGTGCAGAAATAATAGACTCTTACTAAAAATAAATTACTCGCTAATAGACTCCTAATAAAACACTCTTCTTCGTAAGCAGCTGCTACCCGCCTCCCATATCTGCCACCTCAGCCATGTTTTTTCCCACAAATGCATCCGTATCACTTTGCAACAACATCAGCTTTGTATGAATAATAGATTGACAAGTGAGCCTCTCATAGCTGGGGAGAATAATTGGTAACACTGAAATAAAGGTTTGCAAAAATGACTTTTGATGATCTTGTAGAGGAATTGAATGATTGAAGGCAAACTTTTACCGTGAAAGAGTATTGAGCTTTGTTTGATTTTCACGCTCATAAGTCGATAATTCCCAAGCCTTACTTAATGATCTCCTTTTTGAAATGGCATTATGAGATAGAATATTCAGTAAACTTGTTAAATCTTGGGAATTTACAAGCCTATGAATTAGTGCGGTGTTATGGAATTCCTAGAAAATAACACAAAAACTTTAGTTCCTTATCATGATATTCAATAATTGTTAGCATTGGTAATGGAAATCAAACACTGGTCTTACTATTTAATTCGGACTATTGTGCAGATTGATAGTAGGAGTTTGTAAGTAGACAACCTGTTTCCAGCAAAATTGTAAGTTGTTAGGTTTTGACTTTAAAATCAGATACAGAAAGGGGAGTCAAGATTGGGGGGTGGTGAAGAATATGCTATGATAGTTTCAAGCATACACACTAATTTGTTGCAGGAAGTTAAACAGTGCTGGAAGGGTCTTGTAGTTCAAGATATATAGAAGAAAGTTGCTTGGTGCTGTTTATAACTGGTATAATGAGCTGTTAACTTGGGAAGGGAGATTGGTGGTCGGGTATGATCCAATGCTGAGGTCTAAGATCATAACTCAAATTAGAGTTCAGTTGGAGGACGTTTTGGGTTCTTGGGAAGTTATAGAAGGTTACAAGCTTGCTTTGAGTGGAAGAATATTCCGAAACATGCAAGAAAATTCTTAAGGAAGTGTGATGTTTGCCAAAAAAGGAAAAAGGAGTATCTCATTTGTTTTCTCTTGGATTGTTGCAGTCCTCTAAGAACTTATCAGCAATTCTGGACTGAGCTGAGTATGATTCTCACTGGACTTCCAAATTCTGTGGGCAAGTCAGTGACACTTAAAATAGTGTGACATATTGAGAAAATATGCTTATTTTATAGCACTTGCTCATCCTCAGTTAGCTAGGGTAGTGGCTCAGAAGTTTATGGAACATGTCTACAAGTTGCATGGTATCCCACACACTATTATCAATGATACAGATCCAATCTTCACTATTGTCTTTTGGTAGGATGTCTTCAGAATTCAGGGAATCGCTTTACACAAATCTATCACCTGAAGAAGTGGTTAATAGGACTGTGGAAACTTACCTCAAATGCGTAGCTAGTGATTTTCCTAAGCAGTGGGTGAGATGGTTGTCCTTATTGGTTAGTTCCCTATTCTTTCTTTTATCGAAATTTGTTGTATCAAAGGTTCAATAGGTAATGGAAGGAAAACCTGTTTCATGAATCAGAACCAATATCCAACAACACAAGGTAGAATTGAATAGTGGTTACTCCCTGCCTAGTAACTCGCTTGAGTTGGATGGTGGGAGAAGCAAGATTGAATTTGAGTTTTAGCATAAGTTTGCTGTAGAAGATTATTTGGATTGAGAGGGTGGTTTTGGAGAATTATTTTGACGATAAACCCATGATAGAATACCAAAATGTTGTTTGTAAAGCTAAAAATCCATAGTGGAAGAGACAAGCCTAAAATCGGCTATTAGAAAAACATGAAGATGAACCTAGAAAGGAAACTTTTAGCGAGTGAAAATCATGTGTCATGATATGGTGTTAAAAAGCTATATAGTAGCAATTGCCAAGCCGATTTAGCATTGGACTTGCGTATTCAAGTTACTGAAGAAATTATCTACGGACTGCCACAACTAGCAAAATTAACCATGATCCAATCAATGCTGGAAAGAGCAATAGAAGCAACTGTATGGTGACATAGAAGGGACAAAACTACATTGATTCATCAGGAATTAAAGGTGGTAATAATTCACAACTTCAACCTTGTAGAGAGGACTATGTTTTTTTAGCTTGCCTGTATTTGGCTAAAGTTGAGGAAGAATTAGAGCCAGTTTATGATGAGTATAAAGAGGAGAGAATATTGAAGTTACATCTGGTAGACAAAGAGTTCTTGATGGTACAAAGACTACTAAGACGATTAATGAGGATGAAAATGATTGCTCCTACACCTGAGTACCTATTAGAGATTCATGATCCTCCTACAAGTTTCCAGGAATATAAAATCCCGAACTTGGCCAACAGAAATGTTTCTTTTCATATTTACCATCCATGCAGGGTTAATGTTGCTGTCCAAAAATAGCTCCACAGACTAGCCTTCGAGAGGTTTTCGTTAAACTCTTAGTTCTCTTTCTATGCTCCCGCAACAATCACCCTAGTGCTATCCATAATTTGTTGAACAGTGGCTGCCCCTAAACCGTTCTTTACATAACCATATTTGCTGAGGGCCACCATGGAAGGAAAATGGATCTTTGATTTGATCCATATAAGCTTCTGTTTACCGTTTATCTCGAGCTGCTTTTCTCCTACCCTCATTATTGACTTCTGACTTAAGTATGCTATCTTAACAGAATCTCGGTTATTGTTTGCTCGCTGCAGGCTGGGGCTCTTGACAAACTAGAAGCGTTCACAAGCTTCAATGGACCAGATTTCTATGGGCTTCCAAGGAACACATCAAAGATTAAACTGACAAAATCACCATGGAACGTGCCAGAGTCTTTCTCATTTTCATTCGGAGACATCATTCCAATGTTAGCTGGCCAGACACTTGAGTGGCAGCTCTCTTCTATTTGATCTCCATTTTATGAGCTGGCTTCAACGTCTTACGTTCCAGTATCAAACTGGGTTCTGGATTCAATTTCTTATTTGCCCTTTAAAAAGGAAAATTATATCTGCTGTTTCATTTAAACTTTGAACCGTATTTTTGGATGTGGAAGGCCCTGCACTTCCTCTTGAAAAAGATGGTGCTCACCATGGATTGTGGGAGTTACCACAAACATGAGAAAAAAAGGAGATTTCGATTAAATTTTTTTGTTAAATCTAATTATATTTTCATTTTATAGTTAACTGGTAAATGCATTTACAATTATAATAATTTATTTATATCTATATATATTTTTAAAGTCAAAATAATGAGTGTCAAAACCTCAAAGGTAAGTCAAAGCCATACAAGTAAACTGACCTTCCTAGCCAAAGCTTAGTGAAAGTATCAGCGAAACAAAATTACGACCTGCTAATATCCTCACATTATACTATAATAATTGGAAAGTTAATCGCCCTTTTTCTTCACACATTCCATTTATTTGTCATTCGTCCACTTAGTTGAGTTCTCATGCCTATGGCAAGAAAATATTTTCTAATCTAGCTATTGTCATGTTAATATATTGGTAAGTTTTCTTTTTTTTGGAAGATGAATAAATAATTTTATTAACTCAAGCAAAGTTTGACAACATTACAGTGACAAGGAGATCAATCCTAACCCCCCATAGCAAAACGCAGACTTTAATATTTCGGCACCAACGCGACTAAAACACTCGACTCTACAAAATTTCATAATATTTTCATTCTTTGTCTGACTTTGGACTGCATATCATATGCCAGTAATAGCTCTCTGACCCATTTAACATTAGAAGTAATCTCTAGGCAAATTTGATAAAGGGACTGTGTCTTAAGGAGTTGTAAGTTCCTGTAAGAGAGCTGTATTACGCTTGACTTTCCTTTGAAAGGCTCTCTCATTGTTTTGTTTTCAAAGTTGATAAAACTGCACTCCTTAGAGATAATCTGAATACTAATAAGTCCCACTTCCAGAGAATGTGAGGAGTCTGCTAAGTTTTTGGCACCGTTGTTAAGAACTAGGATATTAGGGATACTTGATTTCTATTAATCTAGATATTATTTTTCTTCTGCATTTATTCTTTTTTTATTTTTGTTTATCTTTTCTTAATCTTGTGTTTATGGCTTATTTTCAAGATTTGGATATTCATTGTTATAGCTACCAAATCTAATGGAAGGATGGAGAAGACAAAATTCTTTAGGGAATTATAGTATGTCATTGTTTATAGCAGGATTAGAAGCATGGAATGAGAGGTATGGTAACATATATTTGGAAACTCAACTGATATCTATGATTTGTTATAACACGTATTTGTGATGGTAATCCTAATCATGAATTGCAAGCATAGGAATACATGTGGGAGCATCCAATTTGCATGAAGAACTGACCTCAAAACATCTCCTATTGTAATACTTATAATCTAAAGTGGAGCAACTATCTTGAATTTGGCATCTTTGACAATAGAAAGCTATTAACCTATTTCCACAACATACGAATTCTCAATGAGTATATCACTGAGTTTATTTACAAAGAGCATTCAAGTGTTTTATCTGGATACACTAAGCTAAATTTGAGGAAAAATGTGAATAAGACAACTTTGAGGAGTATAGAGGAGAGAGAGGTTTAAGAAAATGAGTAAGCTGCCATTTAAATAGGGAAGGAAGAAGAGAATGAAGAGGATAAAAAGGAAGATGAAGAGGAAGATGAAGATGAAAGATTTAATTTATTATCAAACTAGGCAATACCAGGAATTATTAATACTAAATGATAAATTAATATATTTTATAATGAATTGACATTATATATTAAATATACTATTATTTCTAACATAAATAGTAATGATTAAAATAATAAGAATTTTTTATAGTTTATTTATTAATAAAATCAATAAAATAAAATAGAAATTATAAATAAATTATTACTTTATTTCTTATTTCTTAACATTATTATATAGTAAATAAAAAATTCCACAAAAGAATTTAGTTCATTACTTTATTAAGATAATAAATATATTAATAATTATTAATAAAATAAATTAACATTGTATAAAAATTATTATTATATTTATTAATATAAATAATAATATCAAAATATAATAAATTAATAAATTCCTATGTTTCACATATAAGGATATCAATAAGTCGAACCAGCAATTTTATATATATATATTTTTAAAAAATTAAAAAACGAAGTCGTTTATGACGTTCTGATCAAGCCATGGGCTGACCCGATCTCAGGCCTAGTTCAACCTATAACTTAGTTAACTGAAGTCAAAATAGGGTCAAGTTGGACCAAATCGGGTAAAAAAATCGACATTCCTGCTTACATATCATGTAAGTTCTAATGTATTTGTTATCGTTATGACTTGTATACGAGAAACTTAATAAGAAGAAATGATGATTAAATGACTTTTTGATAAACTAAAACTTACCGAAGGGTCTCTATACCTTATATCTTATATCCAATATTTAATTTTCTTTTAAACTAAAAGTTGAGAAATATCTATTGACATCCTTGGAGAGAATTACTTTGGATAAATTTATAAAAAATTAAATGAAATTATAGATATGAATTCTCTCAGATAAAGTTATTAAAAAATATAAATTTGTTTTTAAAAATAAATTAAATAATATGAATTATTTATAATTTATTAATAATTAATATAAAATAACCAAATATATATTTAGTTTATGATAAAATTATGAGAAAAATAAAAAATAAAAAATAGTTTTTTATATTTTTATGATTTATGAAAATTATAAGAAATTAACATAAAGATAAACCAAAAAGCCAAAAAAAAAAAGAAAAACTGCCCTAAAATACTGGGAAAGGAAGGAAAAAAAGAAACTTGTTAAGCGGCCTGCATTTGTTCTAGCACAAAGCTTTGGGGCTTGTTTCGTATGGGAGCTTTAGGAGTCAATGGTGGGTTCTGGGGATGGAACTGGGACTCCGGAAGAAGAAGAAGGAAACCGCTTGGTTCTAATACCTCCTCTGGTTCAACAGGACGAGTAGGACGTGGTTATCAGTTCCCATCAAAGCAAGCTGTTACTGCCGGTTCGCTCGCTCTGACTGGCGACACCATTGCACAAGTTACTGAGCGCTGGAAAGAAGCGAAGCCCTTCGAAAACGACAGCAAGGTCTGTGTTCCTGTCAATCATTTATTTTTCTATTAATTGTTCTTGTTTTACTGGTTGCCTCGAATTGCTGTAATTTGCTAATAGTGTAACTATGATGAAGAAGAACAACTTATAAAGGCTCTTTTTGGTTGGAAATAAATGTTAGGTTCTTGTTCAGACAGATTTTCAAGTTATCCTAAGCAAGGGACTGAAACATATGTTGGCTATGTGCCCCTGCAAATGATACTGAGATAGTTTTGGAGAATATGATTTTAACATCATCCAACAAATTCAAAATGAAAGCACCAAGTAGGAAAAGGATTTGAAGAATATAACAGGGTTATGATTCTTTTGGTCTTCCTTCCTTTTTGTTTACAGCCTCGCTCATGTTTTTTATTTATCGGTAACCTTGCTCATTTTTCTCATCACGCAATTGTGATGTAATAGTGTTTCATGTTATATTAACCGATAGAATCACTGGTTGCTGCGAGGTTCATTTTCAGTTGTGTTTGGCTAATTATTTATGTGCAGACAACATCAAATGCGCGACACATTTATGGAACCAATTCATCTTGTTTCCTAGTATCTAGTGTCATGATAAAATGAACCAAAATGTTTCTTATCTGTGTATTACTTTCAGCTGTTAACTTTGTGCTTTGATACCCGTAGGATATCTTGCAGACAATCTTTTCGCACCATGACTGGTTTCGTGCCTTGCGAATGACTTCATATGGGTTTCTTTTATATGGACCTGGTTCTTATGCGTGGTACCAATTCCTTGACTGTCACCTACCAGATCAGACATTGCCAAATCTATTGCTAAAGGTACAATTACCTTCAGATTTCATCCCGTGAACAAACATTATGGGAAAAACTGCTTTTGAAAAGCTGATCTTACTTGGCTTTCTTCCAGGTTCTATTGAACCAAATTGTGCTTGGTCCGTCTGTGATTGCCGTCGTATTTGCTTGGAACAACTTATGGCAAGGAAAGCTTTCACAACTTCCACAAAAGTACACAAAAGATGCTCTACCGACATTGCTTTATGGTAAAATGTTTGGGTGGAAAACTTTTGTTGGTTTGATTTTTCATGTGATTTGAAACTCTCATTTCTTGCAATGCAGGATTCAGGTTCTGGATTCCTGTCAGTGTGTTGAACTTTTGGTATAAATTCCTCTTGTGTCTCTTAATTTTTCAGATTTGATTGACAAATTTTAAGCATTCTTTAGTTGATTTAGAACAAACATTGTATTGAATTTTTTTTTTGGTTTTCCTTTCTGCTATGCCTAAAATTTGCACTCTTCTTTTTTCTTTCTTTAGCGACTTTCCTTCAATAACTGGGAGAAAAACCTAGTTTTGTACCAGCATTAATCTTTTCAATTTGAAGATAAATAAAATAGAGAAAAAGATTTATAACTTAATCATACTTTTGAATTCCTAATTGGAGAGCTAGAAAAATTGATTGAGCATACATATTTTTGGTTATTGATACATAGTAAATGCAATGGGCACTTATGCAGGGTGATTCCTCTTCAAGCACGAGTAGCTTTCATGTCAACAGGGTCTATCTTTTGGAATTTCTGCTTGTCTTCGACAATGAGCAGGTAAAATAATATCCATCAATGATCTGTCAATCATTTGGAAGTACATTTGATTTCAAATCTGAGCTATCTTTATCAGGTCCACACTTTAAGACTTTTATCACTTTTGCCTCTGCTTGCATTCTAATGTTTGATTTTACATTAGCAACTGTAGTTTTGGTATACTACATTTCATTTTGTCTCTTTCTCAGTATTTGCACATGCAGAATTTTGTGTGCTGCAGTAAGAATTATTAATTTTTGTGATTCGGCATTATTCATGAATAGTTTTTCAAGGTTAATGTCAAGACTTTGGTAAACATTAAGCAATTGTCATAATGTATTCATGCTATTATGTGAAATACAAAATAGATTGTTTATGTGCTAACTGGGCATAACTTGGTATGGTTTCTTGTGCTTAATTATAGTTCCTTAGTGGTCTGGAGACTTGTTGGTTGTCCTTGTTGCATGAGGCTTTCCTAATTTTGAAAAGCATCTTGTTATTAGCTTATTAGGTTTTCTTGTACAATGTTAACAATATGCTGAAGACTTATATTCTAAAAGTCAGAAGCTCCGTTGTAATTTGGTAGAAACCAAATACTTTCGGGTCCAATTATTTCACACTCATTTGATGTATTTAATGTTATCCCTTCCCAACACCAGTGTCAATGTTGGAATTCTAAACAAGAATATTCTGTCTTTACATTTGCTCTAGTTTCCCTAATTCGTATCCTTGTTGGAAGAAAAAATGAAAGGAAGAGGAGAATACTTGAACAAAACACTAAAATGGTAGGGTAAGGCAAAACGAGAAGGCTGTGCTGCGGCATGGAGGAGATAAAAATGCTAATAAGGGAGTGCATAAAGCATTTTTTCATTTTAGTGCTAATTTCGACGGACAGTGAAGATGATACCAAATATTATGTTCTGCTCTTGCTATAATATTAAGAACGTCGATCATAATGGTTTTCTGCCTCAAATGACATATTGAAATAAACACATCTTTGTTGTCCAACGGAGTTTAGCAGCTATGTGTCATGTTATTGGAAAAAAGAGGACAATGCTATGGCAATTTAGTGCTTCAAAAGCTGGTCATAGCGAATTAGCATTTTTCTCTCCTGCCTTGTTCCAGGCATCTGATGCATGAAAAGAGAAGCCTTGACTAACTTGGTTATGGGAGTGTTGCTTTAGTGAAAAGGATCAACATCCCTTCTCACTCTACTTCTAAACTTTTAATGCTTGGCAATAGCCAGATCCTTACGCATTGGATTCAAGACTTAATGCTATGGTATCTCAAATGAGTGTTTGCGTTTCCTTTCCCAAGTGATAAATTTTGTATGAGAATTTTGATTGGGAAACCAATCGTATATAGGGTATTTTCGAGAAATGATTTAAATGGATACAGAAGTAAAAGGATAAGAAGCTTGTGGTTTGGATGGGCTAGGCTATATTGTTTCAGATCACATGTTAAAATCAGAACATGTTATAGGAATGAGAAATGATATTTCAATGACTTCTCCTTCTATTTTTGTTTTTCCAGGGGATAGTTGATATGTTCCTTCTTTTGGCCTGCTTATTCGGTTTGTACACTTCTAAGAACAGCCTTTGCAGGTAGTCGATAGCAGAGGCAAGTCATATTTAGAGTTCGAAAGACATTCTAGTTGAGACTGAGACACAATGAATATTGTCTTGTCCAATTGCTATCATATGTGGCTTTCCTTTTAGGCATTGAACTCGATGGTTGTAACTGGATAATTGAAAAGTTGGTTGCATTGATATTGCCTTGTAGTCTCCAAAAGTTTTTCCGATGGGGGTTCAGAGCATACCGAGAAAAACTATATTTATACCAGCTTTTGTTCTTGGAATTTTGCCTGTTTGCTCGTTACCTTATTTGTTAAAGAATTACAAATTAGAATACTTTTATTTAGTAAGGCCTTTAAAAAGTTTTCTCCCAACGAACTGCACTCAGATTTCTATATTATGGTAACAATATGCTGTTTCCAGGTTGATGTTGTTCTCCGGGTTATGTAGCATGGTGGCAAGTGATAAGTTTAGTTCCATTTTCACCCACCACTAGTTGCATACTGAAAGAAGAATGAAGGGGCTGAAGCCCCATTTCTAACTATCGTTAAGCTCGAGAGTTTGTTCCTGCTAGTCTTTGACTTGGTTTTCATTTCTATAGTTTACTTAAGAAAATTGTTCAAGAATGAAAAGGAGGTTCATAGCTAAAAGAATACATACATATATATATCTATATATGTAAACGGGTCCGATCATCATGGACATCTGAACATGGGAAGAGCGTTGGAAAAGTGATAGCTAAAAAGGATTAGAAAGATGAGAGGGGAATTCGTCAATAGACCATACTCTTTTGTTTTAACTAAGAAAAAATGGTTTAAGGAAAATAAAAATGTTGCTGTAAACTAATCTCTTCCACACTTTTCTTCTCAAGCAAAATATTTCTAAACGCAATTTTCATTTTAATTTGAAATAAATGATAAAGATGAATCGTGTTATCTCAAGTACAAGTACAACGAGCTTACTAACTCCACTGGTGCCATCAGTAACGTCATCCTGGAGAACAAATGTGGGCATATATGAAGTCCAAAGTTAGAATTGGATTCTTCACATGAATCTTTTTGCTCTCCACGAAAATGAGCATCTCCGTTAAAAAAGTCGAAAGAATAACAATACTTTATAGCATTGGAGAATATATATATATTTTTTTATACGTGGGAGGGCCGACAGGCCAAGGGAACAACAAGAGGACAAAAAACCCGTGATTAAGGCGGGTGGAAAGAGAATTGTTTGGGGGGTTTATTGCCCCCTTGTCCAAAGAAAACTAGCTGTGGCATGGCGTTGCCGCGTTGACGAAGGTTGCTAACTGTGGCCTCCTGAGGACCATTGTTCTGTGGGAGCGAGTGGGCTAGACGACTTGCGTCTTCCATTGTCGTCTCAGGTAAGAAGGG
>JANIIA010000010.1:4789523-4823300 GCA_027478495.1 Erythroxylum alaternifolium | reverse complement strand
CCATAGGGCTGCTATCTTTTTCTTTAAGAGTTGCGGGGTTCCGGACATCTACATTGAGAGGTCGTGGATCCCCATCTACTTCCATGGTTGGAACTGTTGAGTGTTGCGTTGTAAAAAGTAGAGAGAAGGTTCAGATTCTCAACTTTTGAGCTTTAAGCAAAATTTTACTTCTACCTTCTCCTCACTTTTAAGATTATTGGAGAATATTTTGATGCAAGAAAAGCTGCAAGGCTTGCTCGAGACTCTATAAAGAAAAAGAATCTATAGAACCCTGATGCGAAAGCAGCCAATATTTAGCATCATACGAAGTTAAGCTTGAATTCAACAGAAGGAAGGTTGCTGATACCATCAGGAGCAACAACGGAAGAAGGGCACCTCTAGTAGCTGGAATTATCGTGTGGTTTCCTCCTCTCCTGGTTTCATCCCTTGGCATAAAACAATTTGTCTCTTATCAAAATTTTCCATGAATGTAATAATTTGTCTTCTTTTAGGGCGTAAACAGAGGTGGACATGACGCATTGGAGGCGACACTTATGACAAGGTAAAAAGCCTCATAGTTGAACGATTAATAACCAACGAATCATAGCTTGGTGTAACCTCCCCTTTTGAATCACTTCCGCCTCTCCATGATAACAAAAAGAAGGCTTCACTTTCGAGTCTCCATGTTTACTGTCCAGTATTTGCATTAAACTACTAATTCATCAACAAACCATTGCAGCTTTTTTAACGGGGAATCACCATATCCACCAATTCACATTCTCGGCGGCAGGACTAGGGCAAGGGAGTCCCCTCCAAGACCTACAGGCCAAGGAAACATGCAGGATGATGACAACTCCAGGTTAACCCACTATGAGCAAGTAAATGCATTGACCAAATAGATTGTATTTGTACTACAGAAAGCGTGCCAAAGAGATCACGAAGGAAAAAGAGGATGAAGGTAAGATATGTGCAATTTGCTTGGAAGATTTTGAGGTCAAAGAGGTGTTGATGGTGACACCATGTAGTCATATGTTCCATGAAGAGTGCATAGTGCCATGGGTGAAGAGCTGTGGTCAGTGTCCAGTCTGCAGGTATGGTCTTTGCGAGAGAACTAGAGATTCTCTAAATAGTCACGGTATTGACAACGTAACAGACAATGATCTAACCCTTATTACAATAGTGAGGGCCTTGGGGAAAGCAGCTTTAGAATAGGGTTGGGTAACACTGATAGAACACGCTTGTATTAACAAAAAAGGATCCTTTGGACGAAAAATCTTTTCTTAAGTGAAAGAAAACTATCAAATGATGTGCTCCACTCCAGTTAATACGTTAGATATTACTTTTAACCTTACGCTTAGTCTTCAACCCAATTCATATTATTAATCAAATTCTTGTAGTTTGCAGGGGTGTTAATTTACTTTTATTAGAAAACATGTTAAAAAGATGGAAGGAAGCATTGTGAAATAAAAATAGGGTTAATTGTAGGTTATATCTGGAATTGGCCCTCTGACTATATATATGAGTAAGCAAAGATTGGCCCTCGATCAACCTATGATATTATAGAGTAATATATTGTAATATTCGGGGCCTAGCATATTACTTCTTCAAGTTAGTTAGGCCTTAACCTCTTAGCACCAAATCAAAAGTATTCAACTCCTTACTTAAGTTTTTCCTTTATAGGAGGTCTTAAGTTCGAGTTACCAAAGCAGAGAAGAGGGGAAAATTTTCTCGTTGATGATCCTCTATTCTCCTGGAATGTTCCTTGGTCAGATCAATTGCGGACGTCTCGCTTTCAGCGGCAGTGTGGGAGTTTGGAACTATTGGAAACTTAAGGCTGATGGGAAGTTGATGTTGACCTGGAGGCAGTGATCAATCAGTAGCCAACCAATCAGTACATGAAGACTCCTTGTGCGCAGAAGTGTACAGGTTACGTAGGAACCTGAAAGACCTTAGGACTCTAAATGTACCTCTTCTAGGGCTCTGAGGGTGGGGTCTTAAAAGCTTATGATTAGTCCAACAAAGCTGGGATACCTAGTGTATATAAAAAAAGTATTCAACTAAATGTCCAGGAAAACTTAATGAATTGTTGGGATCGATGGAAGATTGACCAAAAAGATGCATTCATCATATACTTAAAAAAAACTTCTATGTGATGTACTGCTAAGTTGGGTCTATTTCTGATTTTCATAGTCATATAAGAGTGTTTAGAAGCAAACAAGGAGGAAATTTGCATTTGACGACTATGATTAGTTGATCAAGGAGTCCAGGCAGAAAGTTATTGATGGGGAAAAATAATGAGCAAGGGAGTAGAACCTTAGGGTTGTATTCAAACCAAGCAAGGAATATTAGAGCATGGAATCACTCCCTCATTAGCTTTTGTTCATTCTCAATGGATCTAATGTGAACATTAGGCTAAAAACTACCTAAAACCTGAATTATAAGGATTTAAAACCTTAGAATCATCTTCAAATCAAATAAGAAAACTTGATCATAACTAAAGCCATTGATTAAAACTAAGGCTATAATGATTTAATTAGCATAAGTTTCCTTAATAAGATTAGATTAAGTTCCTATTAAAGAACAAAGAGGCAATTCTACATAAGTGAAGAACACTCTCAATTTATTTTCTATATTGATGATCCATAAATTACATTAATAAGATGACCTTTTATAAGTATAAAATCCTTAAGAACTAGAATCCTAAAAGGAAAAGAAAACTAGTCATTAAGAAACATTCCTTATCAAGTGTAACATCGATTCCATCATTAAATGCTAATACTACTTTAACTAAAACTCTAGGAATCCTATTTCAATTAATATCCTTGATGTTATAAAGAATCCTAATCAGATGAACATTTAACCATATAGCAAGTTCTAACCCAAATAAAAAACTAGAAAAAAAACTATAAAATAATACTAACATGGTTTAAGCTTTATAATTAAGTAAGTCCAACTACAATAAAAATGCTTACTAATAAGACAAAACAAGCAAAGGCTCTTAAATACATCTTAATTATGCAAATGGTCTCTATTTAACTCAAAACAAGTGGACCAGGTTGATAGACATTCTCCAAGCCTTGTTCTTCATATATTAAGAATATTTTATCTTCATTAACATGTAGAAAAGTGACTAATCATAATAATGCATCTAATTCATCTTAAACAACCTTGTTTTCTTTCATCTCTATGATTAATCCTTGTAAAGAATCTTTACGTGTTTGGTATTTAACTTAGTCATTGGACCTCCAATTCCTTGCAAAAGATTACAGTAATGGTTGGAAAAAGGTTTTGGTGGAAGCTACTCTCTATCATTCTCTCCCTTCTCAAAAGGATTTGTCTTTAAATCACCTAAATCATACTAAGATAAATAAGCTATATCAAAAGATGCACTCATATTACCATAATTGCTTGCAAATCTAATTCGTAGGCATTGTCATTCATTTTCTCTAACACTGTAAAAGGTACATCTCCCATAGACTACGACTTAGACTTCTTTGAGTAGGAAACCTATCCTTATGCAGATGAACCCAAATCTAATCTCCAAGTTCAAAAATAACCTTTATATGCCCCTTATTGTCTTACTTGGCATATTGTTCATTCTTTCTCTCTATGTTACTATTAACTTTGTCTTGCAAATCCCTAACAAGATCCACCTTATGCTTACCATCCAAATTAAAGTGTTTATTAGTAGGCAAAGGGAAGATGTCTAAAGAAGTTAAAGAATTAAATCCATAAATAATTTTGAAAGGAGAATAAGAGTTAGTGAAAGAACTGACCTATTATATGTAAACTCAATATGTAACAAACATTTTTCTCATTATTTTATGGCTTTTTGAATTATGGCATGGAATAAAGTATTAAGAGTGATGTGTTCTTAATTGTTTATACATTTACATCTCAACACTTAGTGATTATTGTTGTGAAATGCTTAAGATACTCATTTTAGTTCACATTTGATTTTAGGTACAATTTAGAAGTATAAAAGACAAAATGAGTTAAGAGCACATTCATTGAGCCACATTTTGATGTTCAAATTCAGTTACCCTTATGGAACAAGAAGGAGATTAATTGGTTTTGGAAGAAAAGGAGGGGCAGAGCATGCATTATTTAGAGACACATTAAGGGCTAAGCTTCCTCAATCTGGTTCAAGGGTGAAATCAAAGCCAAACATCACATTTGAGCACTTCTTTATTGTGTAATGTTGAATCATTCTCTCTTTATGGATTGTTTATATTATCCTATATTTATTGATTTATGTTCATTTGGGTGTTTTATGAAAACCCATTTATATAATCTTGAATACAATACGTAACCATTATGTTTTTGATTTATTTGCAGCAACCAATTGTGTTGAATCATTAGGGATAACATAAGCTAAATGACCTGAGCTTATGTATTTGTTACCTTGATTAATCTATTTTCCTAACTCATAATGCGATTGTGCTATTAAATCTAAAGAGCTTATTCTAGGTTGTTCGATAGTCAAGTTTAGTTAAAGAGCTTGCTTTAATTAAACATGACCTAAGGGAAAATCAGGGTTAACAGAGTTTGTTATTAACCTACGATTAATAGTTTCTAGGAGAGGTGTGAAAATAAAAATTCAATGAAGTATGTTTAATTGTGGATAGGCTAAGATTGAATTGAGGGATTCCAAATCTATTCATCACTTTTATCACTTTTGAATGTTTTCTTTAATTTGCTTTCTTTAGTTTAATTTCACTTTCTTATTTGAAATCAAACCAAACCCCTCCATAACTTAAACACCAAATCTTTTCATTTTGAAAGTTTTACACACACTCTCTATGGGGTCGACCTAGACTTATCACTAACTATAGTTTTATGTTTAGTTATTTTGTGTAGTCTTACGATGTGTTACCAATTTTGGTGTCGTTGCTAGGAAGTACGATGCTTTAGTTTTTGCTTTTGATTTCAAATGGCATTTTGTATACATATTTGTCATTTTCTTTATTTCTTAATCTTTACACATTTTTTAGTTTTGGTATATGGTAGTAACAAGATCTCCACATAGAGAACCTCTACAATTTAATCTGGAGATCGAAAGGAATGGCAAAGGTTACATAATGAAATCAGAACAACTTAAGGAATACAACAAGGAATTGCACTTCAAGAACCCATGGCCAATCCAAGAACTTTCAAAGAGTTGGTTGCTCCAGATTTGACTTAAGGCCTTTATGCATCACTTTTCTAAATTTTGCTAAAAATGTTGCTTTTGAGCTTAAATCTTGACCAATTCATCTTTTGCCCAACTTTTATAGTTTTGCAGGTGAGGATGCTCATAGGCATCCTAAGGAGCTCGATGTGTTATATCTTAGTATGAAACCTCCAAAGGTGATA
Organism: Erythroxylum alaternifolium; assembly: GCA_027478495.1. Taxonomy (NCBI): domain Eukaryota; kingdom Viridiplantae; phylum Streptophyta; class Magnoliopsida; order Malpighiales; family Erythroxylaceae; genus Erythroxylum; species Erythroxylum alaternifolium. The sequence continues at coordinate 4,817,966 of JANIIA010000010.1, read as the reverse complement.
GAAGAGCAGAGTATGTTGAGAGCTTTCCCATTCTCATTAAAGGATGCAGAAAAGACTGACTTTTTGATCTACCCCTTGGGAGCATTAGCATATAGATTAAGATGAAGAGGCCATATTTGGAAAAATATTTTCTAACATTGAAAGCAACCATTATAAGAAAGGAAATATGTGGGATAAAGTAATACAACAACAAGTCCTTTTACGAATACTAGGAATGCTTCAAGAAGTTGTGTGCTAGTTGGCTACACCACAACATTCCAGAGTAACTTCTTATCTCATATTACTATGAAGGATTGCTTCCTATGGAGAGGAGTTTGGTCAATGCGACGAGTGGTATGGCATTATATAAGAAGGCTCCTATAAAGGTCAAGATCCTAGTTGAGCGTATGGTCTTAAGCACCAAACAATTTCGCACTCATAACGATGTTCGTCGTATAAATGAGGTAAGTACTTCATTTATCGAACATCGTTTAGATGTGTTAACATCGTTTGTTAGAAAACTTACAGTTGGATAGGCATAGGTAAAAGCGTGCGAAATATGTGTAAATACAAGCCATTTGACTGATGGGTGCCCAACAAGAAGGGAGCATGGAATATATCAACACTACAGGAGGAAATTTTCCTAACCAGTACAACATGTACTCCCAGACATATAACCCAGGCTAAAGAGACCATCCCAACCTGAGTTATAGGAGAAATAAGCAGTAGAATTATCTCCCGAATAGATCGCAAGGAACACAGCCATTCGAATCAAGGCCATAAGCCTCCTCTACCTCAAGTACATTGTTAGAAGATATGGTTAAGTCTATTGCAACTAACACTTTGAAATTACAACAGGGTACGTAAGAGTTGCAATAGGAGACCATATTTAAATTTCAAGAGGTGAATTCTGGCATTTATAATTTGGAGAACTAGGTAAGCCAGATGGTAGTGCTGATAAACCATCTAAAAGCCTAAAAAGGAGGAAAACTGCCATCATAACTTGAGACAAATATGGAGAATGTTAGTGTAATCACCTTGAAGAGAGGTACTGAAAAAATTACTTAAAGGATGGCTAATGAAGAAGACATTGAGAAGGAGCTCGAAAAAGAAAGGGATATAATATCCAGCTCAAAGGTAAATGCCAAATTCCCAATTGTTTTAAAGACTAATCCTCTACCTTTTCTTAGCAGGTTAACAAAGTTAAATAAGGAGTATAAGTATAAAGATATATGGGAGACCTTTCGAAAGGTTGAGGTCAACATCCCACTATTAGATGCGATCAAGCAAGTGCTAAGGTATGTAAAATTTCTTAAAGAATTGTGTACGAACAAGCAGAAGTGTAGAGGTAATGAAATGATTAGGATGAGTGAAATTATTTGTTAATTTTTTAAAATGAAAATATCTCCTAAGTGTAAAGACCTAGGCATATTTACTATTTCTTGAAAAATTGGTAACACTGAGATTAAACAGGCCATGTTAGATTTAGGAGCATCAATTAATGTTATGCCTCATTCCATATATGCTTATTTAAATCTAGGGCCATTAAAAGAAACTAATGTTGCTATACAATTGGCTCATTATTCTAACATTTTCCTAGATAAGGTGATTGAGGATGTGCTTGTGAGGTAAATGGACTAATATTTCCTGCTGACTTTTATGTGATTAACATGAACGATGAAAATTCTAACCCTGTACGTTTCTTACTAGGGAGGTCGTTTCTTAACATGGCCTAAACTAAACTAGATGTTCATGAGGGTACCCTTATGATGGAATTCAATCGGGAAGTCACTTATTTAAATATTTTTGATGTTAATAGGCACCCTTATAATGACCACTTTGTTTTTGCAATTATTGTGATTGACCTTTCAATATAAGAAGATTGTAAGTAGGAGCATACAAATAAACAAGAAGCGGTTTCAACAAAAGAGAAGACCAAAGCTTTTAATGTCTCTTCAAAAAGCTTTATCATTAGTCAAAAAGTGTTTTTTTATTGTATTAAATATAAACTATTTATGTATAATTTTTTTCCTTATTGGTTTGATCCTTTTGTGATAACTAATTTCTCTCCTTATGGTGCAGTAGAGATTAAAAGTTTGAAAACATGGAAGACATTTCTTGTAAGTGGTCATCGACTAAAGCCTTATCCTGATGAAGGTCATGCGGAAAATGCTAAAGTTGTGATTCCTAGAGATCAAAACTTTATAACTTACTGAGGATAACATGGAGTCAAGCTAACGACAGTAAACAAAGGCGTTGCTTGGGAGGTAACGTAAGGGTAGTTTATTTTTTGTTATTTACATTATTGTAATTTTGGTTTCCATTAAATTCTCTATTTCTTACATTTCATGTTATATTAGGGACAATGTAAGTTTTAAGTGTGGGGGTGCGGATCTTAGTTTTCTTGTACATTTTAAGCTTGTTTGTTGCTTATGTGTTTTTCTTAGGTGTTTTCAAAATCTATCAAACAAATAAACAATTTCTCTTTTTCTATTGCTTCTAGGACTGTATAGTCATAATTAGAGAATGAATTGACTAGAAAAATTCATGGCAACTTGAGCATGTACTTTTACTCTTGTGATTGGTCAATAAAAATTATCTTTAGAAGAGTAGTGATTAGTAGTAGACACAAACCAGTGAGATTTTGAGCCTTTATAGACTGACACATCCATATTAGTCTTATTGTCTTTTGTTTATGTGTGACCTTTATGACGTGTATATCCTAACTTTTCTTTGAATTTCTATTCGAGATCACTTTGTTATCACTTGCATTAATATGAAAATGATAAAGGCATTCTTTGTTTCATAAGTCACATTATCCAAATGGCCTACCTATTGATATGAAAATTTCCTCTATTAAACCTCCTTGAACTTTATTAGCCTTTCTTTTTGTTTTAACCACATTACATACACTTAAGTTAATTAAATATCCTACCCAAGCCTTTGAAATAGTGGTGCATTTATTGATTAGTGATGATTGTGGATGCACAAAAGTACAAGTGTGTATGTGGGTTGATTATAATTTTTGGAATGTTATTTTATCTCTTATTGATGAATTCCAAATGTTGATGTAGATTCGTTTAATTTTTATTGAAAAACAAAAAGAAAGAGAAAAAAGCAAAAGAGAAAGATAAAGAAAAGAAAAAACTATATGTTTAAATAAAATTATCAAGGAGGAAATGTTTTGCAATGTTATTTATGATTAGTTTTTCCTCCTAAAATTGTATAGAAAGGGTTATTTGATTACAATGTGAATGAGGGAGATGTAGTTTTCAAAGGTCACTCCTTATGGTTACAAAGTATTGTTTATAATAAACTTTTATGAGTGATTTATACTTTATATCGTTTATGGTGTGAAGGCTTGAATTTGAGCTGTGAAACATAGTTTTTGCATTCAATATAGTTGACATACACTGTTTTGAGTGAATGTTAGTTTTTACACTTGATATTCTATTGAGTGTTTCCTTGTTTCATTAGCTTTGTTGCGTTTTATACACATTACTTAAATACATCTCATCTTAACCTTTACCCCCATTACAACCTTAAAAAGTCCTATTGATTCAGGATTATGCATGTGAATCCTAGTGGTGGAGAAATGAAATGATATGCAAATTCATAGAATGTCATGATCATTGATAGCCTATGAGTGTACCTATGGATCTATCTTATTTAAACACATTTTTTTCAAGTCTACCACTAGATTACTCAATTTCCAAAGGTGGCGATTGTTGATTGATCATGAGTATATGAATTTAATGTTAAATTCTTTCCATGGATTTAAAAGTTATTCAATTTTTCTTATAATTATCTATTTTTAGGAAATATGAAAATTATGAAAGTATTTAGTTTGTGAATTTGATTTTGTTGTTTTCCTCGAGGATGGCTAAAAACTAAGTGTGAGGGAATTTGATGTGTGCTACATTGTTTATACATTCACTTCTTAATACTCAGTGATTATTATTGTGAAATGCTTAAGATACTCATTTTAGTTCATATTTGATTTTAGGTACAATTTGGAAGCATAAAAGCTAAAATAAGTTAAGAGCACATTCATTAAGCCAACATTTTGATGTTCACACTCAATTGCCATTGTGGAACAAGAAGGAGATGGATCAATTTTGAATGAAAAGGAGGGGCAGAGCATGATAGTTACATTTTGCATGATGTTTTAGGGTATAATCTGGTAAGTATTTAACGTTAAAATGAGAGTTAAGTGTGTGTTTATGTGTTAATTATGTTAGTTTGTATGTTTATATGTCTTTTATGGGTTAGTATGAATCTTTGAGTTTAATTGTTATATTTTTGAGGTACCTTGATGTGTGTGTTAGTGTTGCAGGGTAAACAGGGAAGAATAATGAAGATTTGAAGAGTTTTGGGCTAAAAGACATAGACCACGATCGTGCACAGTGGCCACGATCGTGACAGAGAGGGAAGAGTTAAAAGCAGCCAGGCCACGATCGTGACAGAGAGCGTCAAGTTAGGCCATGATCGTGCATGTTAGGCCACGGTCATTATAAAAAGGATAAATCACCAGCCACGATCATGGCAGGCAGGGCTACGATCGTGCCCTGCGTCGGGCTAACACAAAAACTCAAAATTTGAGTGATTTTTTGAACCGTTTTGACCCCGAATTTGACTTAGGGCTGCTACAGAATAAATAGCACACTACAAGATAGTCACTAGGAGTCATTAGAGAGTGAAGAGAGTCTAACAAAATAGTGAGTTTATGCAAAAATCTATGAGGAACCTAGAGAGAAATCAAGCGATTGAGGAAGGAGACGAAGGAAGAGAGGCACAGAGATATGTTTGACGCGAAATACTTCATGGAATAGGCGTTTTCCTGTAGTCGCGACATTTGAGATCCATTTTGATTGTATTATATATTTTTATTTCGATTTCATTGATGTATAAGATTGAATATTGATTGGAATTGCTATTGTTGAGTGTTGATCTTTTGTCTAAACTCACCTTTGGGTTTTTGGATTCTTAAGATTAATCAAATTTATTTGATTGTATTTTATTTCAATTTAATTGTGATTCAATTTCGATTCTTCATAACTTGGAAATAAACTGAGAGGGTGGGTGAGTCGGTAAAAATCATCGATTTGGATTAACGATAGTTAGGTAAATCGATAGGTAAAGAATTGAATTAAATCAATAGAGTCATATAACGAGAGATCGAGCATAGATTCTTAGTATGTTAATAGAAAAATTTAGAACTAATTTAGGTTTTGGACCAATTGTAGATTGAGAGATTGCAATTCCAATACTTTGAATTAGGGTTTATCAATTACGGTTAAGAGTTATAACTTGAGAGAGAGTAATTCACCTTAGGACCGTCTAGGCCCGTTAAATCAGAAATTGCATAATTGGTAGATTTTCTTTAGTTTCGAATTGAATCCCCTTTTCTCTCACTTAGTTATTTCTAGGTTAGGTTTCGGATTATTTATGTGGGTTACTATTTTGTTCATTCTTGTGGCACTTTAATTTCTCAAATTTGATTATTGATTGATTTATTTTTTGCATTAGTGTTTAATTAGGATTACTGCTAACTTAGCTGTTTTAGATTTTAGGACTAATTCTCTTCCTCGTGGGACCGACACCTTAGGTACTACGTGAACAACCCGTGCTCTTGTGGTAATTACCAAGGTTATAATTAGTAAAACTTAGAGCATGTAACCTTGAGCGAACAAGTTTTTGGCACCATTACTGGGGAAGGTAACTTAGTTCTATAGTTTAAGGTGTTAAAATTTTTTAAATTTTATTTTTTCCTTTTTGTTTTTTGTTAGTTTTACTTAGGAATTTTGCTCTTGCATGAATATAAGAGTCACAAGGGGTTCAAGTCGTGCAGTGGAGATGCCAGATTTAGATATAACTTGTTTAGAACGAACCCTTAGGAAAGCTCGGTGAGAAGAAGAAGAAGAGATCGAGAAAGTACAAATGGCTGAGGAATTCCAGAGAAATATGGATCAAGAAGTCAACCCTAGTAGGCAACAACAGAGGACTCTCATAGATTTTATGAGGCCAGGGTTTAATACTGCAAACCAAGGAGTGGCTAGACCATCGATTCAAGCGGTCTCATTTGAAATTAAACCGGCCCTCCTGAATATGCTTTAGCAAAATGTCCACTTTTATGGATTGGCAAACAAAGACCCAAATGCTCACATCGTGAGTTTTCTCGAGATCTGTGATACTTTTCGGTATCACCAGATGTTAGAAGACGTAGTGAGGATTAGGCTGTTTCCTTTCACGCCTAGGGATAGAGCGAGGCTTGGTATCATTCACTGAGCCCCGCCAACATTACAATATGGGAACAGTTAGCACGTGCCTTTTTAGATAAATACTTCCCATTACCAAAGACCATCAAAATTATTAAGGAAATTACAAATTTCCAATAAGGTAACGGGGAGTCTATTTATGAAGCGTGGAAGCGTTACAAGGATCTGCAGAGGAGATGCCCACATCATAACTTACCGAAGGAATTCTTACTATAGACATTCTATAACGGAGTGAACCCACATACCAGAGGTACCATTGATGTAGCATCGGGAGTATCGTTAATTAGAAAGACGGTCGATAAAGTAGAGGAGTTAATAGAGGAGATGGCCAGCAATAGCTGTTTGTGGGCAAGTGAACGTAGTAGGCATTCTACTAACTTTAGGGAGCAGAAAGGAGTTTTCGTTGTCGATCAGATGACAGAAATGCAAGCTAAGATTGAAAATTTGATGTGACAACTGAGTAATATGAAGTCGTCATGCTTAGCTATGGTAAAGGTAGCGTAATTGAAGTGTGAGCTATGCGGCCAATTAGATCATGATAAGGTGGATTGTTATCTGATGAGAGACAGTAACCCAAAGCAAGTTAATTATATGGGAGCCCAATTCAGACGTGGAGGGGGTAATAATCCCTACTCTAACACATATAACCCTAGGTGGAAGAATCACCCTAACTTCTCTTAGTCTAATAGCAATAACGGATGGCAGTTCAGGCCACAAGGGCAAAAAAGCTTCCAGCAGGATAAGATAAGCTTAATGGATTCGAAGATGGACAGGACTTTGGACAACATAGGAGGTATGGAGGAAGAACATAGGAAGCTCGAGAGTAAATTCAAGCAAGTTATAAAAGATCATGCTTCCTCTATATATAATTTAGAAGTCTAAGTGGGCCAGTTAGCGGAAGCAATATTGACTTGGAATGTTGGAACTCTTCCAAGTAACACCGAGTTAAATTCAAAGGAGCGTATCCTGGTCATAACTCAGACTCAGGATGGAGAAATTTCACAAGTGCAGGAAATGGTAGAAAATAGAGAAAAAGGTCAAGAAGTTAACAAAGACCTTTCGATTGAGTCCATGGTGGAATCAATTCAAGTAACTAGACAAGTATTTCCATTCCCTATTGTGCAGCAATGAGAGTTATATGTAAAGAGGGAAGTGAAAGAATTGCGAGAAATCGAACATAATAAGATCGAGGAAGTGATGGACCAAATACGGTTAAAGCTCAAACTACAAGAGTCCGTCAAGAAGAAGGATGAGGAGGAACCACTATAGGACAACCCCAACATTGTGAAGAAGGATGATCCAGGGGACTTTTTCATCTCCTGTAGTATCAACAACATCACTATAGACAGGGAATTCACAGATTTAGGCACGAGTATAAATATGATGCCCTACACTCTTAGTTTTAAATTGGGGTTACGAGAGTTAGTGCCTACCGAATTTTTAGTTAAGACGGTAGATAGGACTTCACACAGACTGATGGGGATTATAGAAGATATACCGGTAAAGGTTGGTAAATTTACCTTTCTGACAGACTTCTATATTTTGGACATTATTGAAGATGAGGACACCTTAATAATTCTTGGAAGACCGTTCTTGGCCACTTCACGCTCAATTATTGATCTAGATGGGGGCAAACTAACTCTGCAAGTTAGAAAGGAGAACCTGATCTTCAAGGTGATGGTTGGAGAGAACAGAGCTCCTTCACCTCCAGTGGATCTTAAGGAACCTAAACCTCGAGGCAAATGAGAGGACATAGAGGATCCTAGGAATACTTCCTGAAAGCAGCGCTTACGAAGGAGAAAGCGAGGCAAAGAAAATTACAAGGATAGTGGTAGTGACAATATGGTAGCGAAGGTTTAGACTCTGAGATTAATGGTGACGCTACCATCGAACCATTCATTCCAACCACCTTGAGCATAAAATTAGCGTCAAGCTACTAGCGTTAAAAGAAGTGCTGTATGAGAGGCAACCTATAGGAAAATTAGCCTTATGTTGAATTTTTGCTAGATTAGTCAAATTCCATAGTTAGGATTATTTCTGTTTAGATTGAATAAAAGCGAAAAGAGGAATAGGAGTTTGAAATCATGGGAAAGAATACGCATACGTATAAAGAGAAGTGAAAAAGATTCTCAAAGTGAAGGAGAAAAGAATTGGAAAAGAGCAAGGAAGAACTTGAGTACAGCCGTTGGCAACGATCGTGGCCTGTGATTGAGAATGCTTGTGGTTGTATGCCGCATGCCACGATCGTGGCCTGCAACTATGAAAGAACAGAGTGGGTGCGTTTTTTTAAATGAAAAATTTACCATTTTACCCTTTTCACCACCTATATATTCAGTTCTTACTTTTTTTTCACTTTCACTTTCAGTTTCATTTTATCTTTCTAGAATTCTAGTTTTCAAATGCTCTAACCTCTCACTATAATTTTTACCTTCCTAAATTCTTCCACATCTGACCGCAACCATGCCACACATTAAGCAATCAACCCGATGGGAGCCTTATGGAAGCGAGAAAGTTGAGGGACGAGGGAGAAGTAACCGAGCAGTAGACTTCAGAGCACCATTTCCTATCTACACCAAGGAGGAAGGTATTCGTTTCCGATCCCTTCGTTCCAGGCAAAATTTCAATTCCCAAATACTTTGATGCTGACACATTAGATAGGCTAGAACTGCATGAGCGGGTAGAGAACCTAGCTGAGAGAGTACAGTGGGGCCAATTCATACGATTCCAATTCGCTGTTATAAGGAACTTACTCTGGAGTTCTTTACTTCCTTGACCTTTGATCCTAGGGACACCAAGGAATTGTGGTTTAGAATGGGCAGGAGAGCATACGAGTTAACTGTAGAACTCATGTGTGAGATGTGTGGATTCCCCGAATCCACCATCGTTGATCAACATGACAATTTCAGTGTCTCCCAATATTGGCATGAGCTGACTGGAATTGAGTGACTCTATGCAAAGACTGCACACAACAAAATTACTCGATCACATGAACACTTGCTGCTGCACAAATTTACATGTCAGCTGGTTTTTGACAAGTTAGAAACTAACAAGTGTTCTACCAAGGAACTTTTTCTACTGTGGTGCATAGATCACAATATTCCAGTATGCATGCCCATCTATGTCCTTAATGTCATTGCTGCGATTCTACGTAAGTAGAGCAACCACCTGGGAATGGGGTACATAGTATCGGCCATTGCTGAATATTTTGGTGTGGAACGAAGAGAGTTAATAGTTCATGCTCCTGACTTCCTCAATCACCACCATTTACTCTGGATGGAGGTCATTCATTCCACAAACATAAGTCTACAGGAGATTCACGAGAAGACACATGTGCGGCCCAGGGTAAATCAATCGAGTTCGAGCGCATCACGTCTTTGATAGGAGGAGTCAACGAGTGAAGAATCGAAAGAAGAAGAAGAGGAAGAGCAAGGCTAGAAGAAGGTTTTGGATGCAACATCTGAGATCAATAGAACACTTGCGGAGATGGCATGTACACACCGACGCTAGGGTTGAGATATTCTGTGTTTCCATCGATATTTTGAGTCTCAGGGTATTCAACTCCCACCTTCGACACCATCACGACCTCCGTTACCTTAGGATCCAAGTCTAACCCAAAATGTTCTTCAATTTTATCATGTTCTGTTTATTTTTATGGTTATTTTTTAGTTTTATTGTTGTTATTTCTATTTTTAATTTTATTTGTTCTTTGTTACTTAAGTTTTTGTCTTTACCCTTCATGTATGTATTGTGTATGTTTCCTTCTCACATTGAGGACAATGATATGTTCAAGTGTGGGGAGGGATTCTGCGTTTTTCTTTTGTATTTGAATTTTGCATACTGTATGATAGTAGTAGGTTACATTATGTGAAGTGTGTGAATGTGTCAATGGCTTAGATTGAATGAATTTGTTTTCAATTTTGGGATATAGTCTATCAAGTTGTGAACGATCATTAGCTTGTGAAATTTGCGAAATAAGGGGCCTTTAAATAAAATATAGCATAATTTGGCCTTAATGTAAATTTGACACTTTCTAGATTGTCACATTCATTCATAAATTGAGGTCTTTTAGGTTAAGTAGCTTAACTAGTATTTGTCATGAAAACGAATAGCTAAAAGTAAGAAAAAATTGTTAGTTTAATAAATTACTATTTTGCTGACTAGTAGCTAGTTAAAAACATGATGTAGCTGAGTAACTGGATTGACACACATCACAAATGTGTGCCTTCTTGTAAAAAGGCTATAATGACATTTCAACCAAGCTGTTTAATAAATGACTTAGTTAAGTACCCGGATCGACATTCATCATAAATGTTTGCTTCCGAGTAAAAGACTAAGTCCCGATTTAAGTAAAAATTAAAAAAAATAGTGCTTTAAATAAACACCTACTAGATTTGTAATAAGCTTGAATTTTCATGGAATCATACTTAGGAACAGTTACAAAGTCCAAGGGACCGAAGATTTATTAATGTGTATGTACAATTGAAAAGAGTAACTAAATAACACTTAGATCTTGATTTAGTTGTATATTTAGCTCAAAGCCCCTAGACACATATTTTTTTTGTTAATGATTTGCCATAATTCGAATGATTGTGTCCAAGATTAAAGTTATTTCAAGAAGTCAGAGCCATTTTCTCATTATTGCATTGTGTGTTTTATATTTTTATATATTTCGTTGTTTTGATTGCTTGAGGACAAGCAAATTTTTAGGTGTAGGGATGTTGATAGTTACGTTTTGCATGATATTTTAGTTGTAATCTGGTAAGTATTTAGCGTTAAAGTGAGAGTTAAGTGTGTGTTTATCTGTTAATTATGTTATTTTGTATGTTTATGTGTTTTTTATGGGTTAGTATGAATCCTTGAGCTTAATTGTTATATTTTTGAGGTACCTTGATGTGTGTGTTAGTGTTGTAGGGTAAACAGGGAAGAACGATGAAGATTTGAATAGTTTTGGGCTAAAAGACATAGGCCACGATCGTGCACAGTGGCCACGATCGAGCACAGTGGCCATAATCGTGACAGAGAGAGTCAAGTTAGGCCACAATCGTGCACTTGAGGCCACGATCTTGACAGAAAGGATAAATCACTAGCCACAATCGTGGCAGGCTTTGCCACAATAGTGTCCTGTGTCGAGCTGACATGAAAACTCAAAATTTGAATGATTTTTTAGATCGTTTCAACCCTGAGTTTGACTTAGGGCTGCTACAAAATAAATATCACACTACAAGACAACCACCAAGAGTCATTAGAGAGTGAAGAGAGACAAGCAAAACAGTGAGTTTCTGCAAAAATCTGAGAGGAACCTAGAGAGAAATCAAGCGATTGAGGAAGGAGACGAAGGAAGAGAGGCACGGAGATATGTTTGACTCGAAGTACTTCCCAGAATAGGCAATTTCCCGCAGTCGTAACCTCCAAGATCCGTTCTGATTGTATTTTCTATTTTTATTTCAATTTCATTGGTGTATGAGATTGAATATTGATTGGAATTGCTATTGTTGAGTTTTGATCTTTTGTCTAAACTCACCTTTGGGTTTTTTGATTCTTGAGATTAATCAAATTTATTTGATGGTGTTTTATTTTGATTTAATTGTGATTCAATTTCGATTCTTCATAACTTGACAATAAACTGAGAGGGTGAGCTGGTAAAAATCATCGATTTGGATTAACAGTAGTTAGGTAAATCGATAGGTAGAGAGTTGAATTAAACTAATAGAGTCGAGTAACAAGAGATCGAACATAGATTCCCAGTAGGTTAATAGACAAATTAAGAACTAATTTACGTTTTGGACCAATTACAGATTGAGAGATCGTAATTCTCATAATTTGAATTAGGGTTTATCAATTAGGGTTAAGAATTATAACTCGAGAGAGAGTAATTCTCCCTAGCACTGTCTAGGCCTGTTAAATCAAAAATTACATAATTGGTAGATTTTCTTTAGTTTCGAATTGAATCCCCCTTTCTCGCATTTGGTTATGTCTAGGTTGGGTTTCGGATTATTTGTGTGGGTTACTATTTTGTTCATTCTTTTGGCACTTTAATTTCTTAAATTTGATTATTAATTGATTTATTTTTTGCATTAGTTGTTTAATTAGGTTTATTGCTAACTTAACTACTTTAGATTTTAGGATTAGTTCCCTTCCTCGTGGGATCGACGCTTTAGGTACTACGACGACTCGTGCGCTTGCGGTAGTTACCAAGGTTATAATTAGTAAAACTTAGAGCGTGTAACCTTGAGCGAACATAGCACACATTTTTTGGAGACCCATGGAGGTTTAAGTATCCTCAATTCGGTTCGGAGGTGAAATCGACGTCAAACATCACATTTGGGCACTTCTTCATTGTGTAATGTTGAATCATTCTCTCTTGAAAGAATGTTTATGTTATCCTATGTTTATTGATTTGGGTATTTGTATAAAGATGATCTGAATGCATTCATTAGATTGTTTTTATGAAAAACCTATTGCCATAATCTTGAATATAGCACATAATCATTGTGTTTTCGATTCATTTGTGGCAATTAATGGCGTCGAATAATTAAGGATAACATAACCTTAGTTAAATAACCCGAGCTTATGTAGTTGTTGCCTTAATTAATCTATTTTTCTAACTCATAATGTGGTTGTCCTATTAAATTTGGAGAGCTTGTTCTACATTATTCAATAGCTAAGTTTAGTTAAAGAGCTTGTTTTAATTAAACACAACCAAAGGAAAAACTAATATTAACAGAGCTTATTGTTAAACAACGATTAATAGTTTCTAGGAGAGGTGTGAAAACAACAATTCAATAAAGTATGTTTAATTGTGTATAGGCTAAGATTAAATTGAGAACCGAATTTATCACCTTTATCACTTTTTTCTGTTTTCTTTAATTTGCTTTCTTTAGTTTAATTTCACTTTATTTTCTTATTTGAAATCAAACCAAACCCCTCAATAACTTAAACACTGTCACTAGCTATAGTCTTAAGTTTAGGTATTCTATGTAGTGTTATGACAAGCTACTAAAGCATCCTATTAACCACTTTAGTTTGTCCATTTGTTTAGGTATGTGCAACAGTAGTAAACAAGGGCTTAGTTCCTAACTTATTCTACAAAGTAAACAAAAAATGACTCAAGAACTTAAAATCTCTATTATGCTATCTATGCAAATGTACTATTCCCTTGAAGAACAAATCATCAATATATATTGCATCATTGATTTTAAAACATGCAATAAAATATGCCATCTTACTGAACCTATCAACTACAACAAAAATGCTATCCTTACCACCTTAATTCTTAAGGAAACCTATTATAATATCTATAAATTTGTTAATCCATGTTTAGTTAGGTATAGGTAAATGTCTATACCAACCATATGACATTACTTTAGATTTTTCTTTCTTACATGTTATAAACTTATCACAAATAGATTGCACATGATGTTTCCTATTAGGCTAATAAAAATGTTCATGAAATATATCTAAAGTCTTCTCTGCATTAAAATATCCAATTAAGTTATTTCTATGAGTCTTTCTAACTAGTAATTCATGCAAATAACATATAAGCATACACAATTTATCTTTCTTTAAAAAAGCCATCATGCATATAATACTCATCATATGAACATTTAGAACATACATTCCACACTTGCCAAAATCATCATCATCATCATACATAACTTTAATTTACTTGAAGCCAAATAATTTAGTTTGCAATATAATAAGTAGTACGTATATTCTAAACAATGCATCGACTACATTATTTTCCTTTCCATTCTTGTACTTAATCATATTAGGAAAATCTTAATAAACTTTAACAATTTAGCATGTCTATTATTAAGCTTACTTTGGGATTTTAAAAAAATTACGCTCTCTTTATTAGAATGTATTAAGAATTCCTTCACTCATAAATAATGCTGCCATGTTTGTAGAGTTCTTGTCAATATACACATCTCTTTGTCATAAATAGGATAATAATATTGCCTCATTAAGCATTTCACTAAAGTAAGCAACTAGTTTAGAATACTACATCAAAATAGCCCCTACATTAATTCTAAAAGCATTATATTCAATCTCAAAAAATTGGTCAAAATTAGGCAAACATAAGAAAGTTGCATTAGTCAATTTATCTTTCGAAGTATCAAAAGTTTTTATCATTCATATCATCCCACTTAAACATAACATTCTTTTTAACAGGTTCATTTAAAGATGCTACAATAAAGCTAAATTCTTTCATATACCTTTTATCAAAACTTAGCAATTTGTGTTTAACTCCTTATCTCATCCATATTCCTAGGCCAGTCCTTAATTTCCTTAATCTTATCTTCATCTATACTTATTCCATATGAACCTACAACAAAATGACCCAATTGTAAGAGAAAAGCTCTACTAACTAAGTTATATCCCTTTAAGCCAAGTATAGGTGTTTTTCTTTTAGTATTCAAGCTATTTATTTTGGTGGTGTATATGATATTTAGCCTCTGATGATCTATCCATTATTGGTATGCAGCTTGCGTGAAACTAAGTGGAGGTCATTTTTCATCTTCCTTGTAAAGTCCATCCTTAAGGAATTGGTCGCATTTATTTTTTCTTAGTTCATAAAAATAATGTTTATAAATTGGATATGTAAAAATGTCAAATTCATTATTAGAAAATTGAAGAGTAACGACAACAAGTGATTAAGTTTAGTAGTTCCTCATATAAAATTATTGACTCAATAAGAAAATTGATGTGTGTTTAATTATTTATACATTCACTTCTTAACACTTAGTGGTTATTGTTGTGAAATGCTTAAGATACTCATTTTAGTTCATATTTGATTTTAGGTATAATTTGGAAGCATAAAAGCTAAAATGAGTTAAGAGAACATTCATTGAGCCAACATTTGATGTTCAAACTTAATTACCATTTTGGAACAAGAAGGTGATGGATTAGTGTAAGGATTGGATAATAAATTTAATAAATTAAAAGAAGCACAACATTTTGGCAAGAACTGAAACTATATACATGCAAAAGATCATTTTTGGACTTACACTATTGGTTACGAAGCTGTGTATCCAACCGTGTGTCTTCATGAATTTCACATTTAATTAAATTATATGATCGTGTATCAAATTGTGTATATGACCATAAACCTAATTTTTCATATAACTAGAGCGTCTTAACGACAAATGAAGGACGGGTGAAGCGCTTACATTAGTTCTAAAATTAGCTTTCAACTCATCAAATCGACTATCATTAATCAGCCTTTGAAAGTGATTAAAAAATTGTAAAAAGTTATACTCACGTACCTTTTTACAATGCTATTCATGCTCTCATTTCATTACATGGTGGACATATCTGCACAAAGTATTTGGCATCCATAAACCAAGCCCATTTTTCCTTTATATGAAACATACTTTTCAACCAATCATTATCTTTAATTTTATATTTTTGCAGCATCTCATTCCGTGTGTTGAAAAAATCTTCTTCTTCTTCTTCAAAGTCATATATGCATGAGCTGAAATCCCCCAAAAAATCTTTAAACTGAGAAAAAACACCATTCAAATGGATTGCATCGTTTTGATAAATATGCTAGGTACAAAGTTGATAATGAGTTTCAGGCCATCTTGAAGCTGATGCCTTTGCCATTGCCGCATCCTGATCAGTAAAAATAGTTGTAGGCTTTTTCTCAGATATGGATCTAGCAAATTTGTCGAACAACCACTCAAATGTAAGAGCAATCTCATCATACAATAGTGTAACACTAAAAATTGTTGTTTGCTTGTGATGGTTCACACTTACAAATAAAGCAAGTGAATGACCCTCACCATTTTTCTTGTTAGTAGTATCGAAGTAAACATCATCACCAAAATCTAAGTAATCATTCCTAATCTTTGCGTCTGACTAAAATGTATTAGTTATCAAATCATCTTCATCCACTTGAATGACATAAAAGAAATTAGGATCTTCAAATTGCATTTTATACAAATATTCTAACACGCCACTTATATCTCCCTTTTTCATATCTCTTGTTCTTTTAGATCTTAAATAATTCTTGTAATCCTTTGGAATAAAGATAAGATTATTTATCCCACCTGTTTGTCTCACATAAGATAATGGGATGCTTTTGGTGGAATTCCCACATCATTAGCCATTTGAATTTGCATTACTGTAGCAGATGATATCTTTCTATGACTTCTATGCAAATGTATTTTGTTAGGAATTGAAAGATAGTGATTGTGATCCTCAACAAATTGAATCACTTGAAAATTTTCAATTTTCACATTATTAACTTTCATTCTTACCTCACAACCAAATCTTGTTTTTAAACGTAGAGCTCTTACTTACACATCTCTTTTGTCAGGCATCTTTTGACCTTCAACACTACAACAAAAAAGCCTGCAAATCAATTTACCAGATTTATCTTCGTGATTTTTGTTCCTCCTTATTTCAAAGTTGATATGTCTGGCATACAATAAATAAAATTGATAAGCTTCTTCTTCCGTCTCAAACTCTATGCCAATTTTCGGTGTTAGCTCTCTTGGAATAGAAAAGTGGACTTTGTTCAAATTCTTTTTAGAATTCAGATGCACCAAATAAGTTGACTTCATATTACTACTCTCATTTCCAATGCTAATTTCATCATTCTTATGCTGCTCCTTCTCAAGTTCATATTCGAATCGATGGTATAGAGAAGATCTTTGTTTAATACTAAATTCGACACCTGTCAAATTCATAAATGACGTATCATTATGGCTTTGTTTTCAGATAAAATTATTAACACAACAAAAAAGAGTGTTCACAAACTACTGGGAACGTTAGATGGTTAGATTAAGGAGTAAAATGTATTTTAGTTTGCTCTGCAAATCTTATTTAATTACTATAACAGAAAAAGTGATTGGAGAATGAAAGGTTTCACATTGTGCAGTTATAGGTTCTCATCTTCTCTCTGGTTGACCAACCAACACCTAAAAAAAGTTGTAAATTCTTCCCAGTAAATGAATAATATGCTTTAGAAGGCCTTATACCAACCAAATGCCAATATTATCACCATTAAACTTTAAGTCAAATGTTTATATTTCAAATTAACTAATCTGCAATGTTAAGTAACTCAACCTTTACAATATACAATAATTATCACTCACATAGATGTATAAACAAAAACAACAAAAGAAGTTAGAAAGGAATGACGTCCTTGCATCAAAACAATCAAAATATTTTCAAAACTTACCGTTCTAGAAAACATAAAGACTATCTTGAGTTTAAGAACCACCAGAGGAGTCACACACTAAAGTAGCTTATATCTTTCCACATTAAAATTAATAATAAAAGTAAATTACCAAAATGATGTCTTCCAAAATGCAAATGGATAAAAACGAAGTCATATTATAGAGACTTCAAAAGAGGCAGACATCAAACAGAGCATTCACGAAAAGGTGGTTTCGGGTCTACTGAGCCATTCACTCAAGAATTATTTAGAGATAGAGACAGAAAGAGAGGGAATGTTAATAAAAACTAAGTAAGAAAATCTACAGATGAAAAAATAAATGAAACTTAAATAAGAAGAGACTTGAAAGTCGTCAAAATCTTATCTTTCTTCCCCTATCACTGGTGTGTTTCTTGGAGTGACACTAGATTCTCTACAATGTTGGTTTTTGGAAATATTTCAAATCATCTTGTTACTCATCTTCTACTTCTTTAATCCACCAAATGTGAAAACAAAGTTAAATTGCTTTATGAGAAGGGGAAAAAACTTTAAAAGATATAAAAATTGAACAACAAAGAAGTGCAGACACAAGTTGATGGGTGGGAAATCTTTTGTGAGATTGCTTTGGAAATGACACACAACAGTCATTTGTTGTTTCTATGAATAACACAATTATTGCTTACACTCATCATCATTATGGTACTCTTGTAGTATTTATAATGACTATACTCTCATGTAGTATTTGGAATATTGAATTTTTGTAATTTGTCAGTAATACAATAATGATTTGAATTTTCATTTTAAGTCGTTCATGTAGAAATAAATAAACAAAGTTTTACTTCTACTATCCCACTGATTTAATTATGGTACTCTTTTTTATGTTTATTTCTTAATTTCAATTATTGGATTTGATGTTAATGTTTCATTATATTAATAATTTTATTAATTAATTAAAAATGCATTTTTGATGGATAGGCATAACAATCATTTTATTTTGACAATTTTGGGAGTTGATATTTGTAATGAGAAGTGTGGTTGTTCTCTTCCATGCCTTGGTGACATGTTTTGTATTGGTAGAAGAGGAAAAATATAGATTAGTTAGTTGCTTTAGGTGATTATAATAACATTAATAAGCCAAATGATAGTTTTTGTTTCTACATAACAAATCCAATCAGTATTCAACTAGTAAATTAGTATTGCATTCATAAGCCTTTTGTAAATTAAAAATCCAAAAAGGAAAATGGACGTATGACAAAACAATCCTCAGGCAGAAGCAACCTCATTGATAGGTTCACGCCATGTATATTCCCTTACTCCATCTTTATCAACTATCTTGATCACAAAGTTTGGTGGTGCAACGACCAGTCTAGATCGAATCTCTATTATGCATTTGTCGGCAAAATAAATTATAGCTTCTTCGAGTGACATGTCAATATGGTAATATTGGTCCATCTTGGTGAGAGAAAAATATGATCCTTAACCAAAAGCTCTCTTATTAACCTTATGAAGGGTAGCAACCTGTTGATTACAGAAAGAAACAAAGCCATATCCTTTCAAGCGACCAGTTTTGTGATCCTACATGACCCTCGCATCTTTGACAATTGTGAAGCACAAGAAAAGATTGGGAACTTTATAAAGAAGAAAAAAAGAAAACAATGGAAAAGAGAAATACAAGCTTCTAGTGAATGAGACAATAATAACAAGAAGTGTTAAAATACTAAAAGAGGGAGCATAAGATACAATGAAGACGAAGAGGGCACTCCACTTTCCAACTTATTTCGGTCTTCCAAATACAAACAAACAAAAATCATCCCTATCCACTAAACGCATTGCAAAATTATTTGCCTTACTAGGTGCTTCTACATAAGATGCAGACATCATAAGATACACGTTGATTTCTTAACGCAACAAAAGGAGGGGTGGATGGCCGCTGAAATTAGGATATGAAGAAAATAACCTTTCTAAGGTAATTAAAAAATCATTCATTAAAGAAAATATCAAATTCCACATAGGGAAATTGCAAAACTATGCCTCTTTTTTCTGGAAAAATGAGAAGATCGAACATTCACTTTTCTTGGATAGTCTATATGAACTGAACTGCTATAACTTTCTTCAATCACAGAGTGAACCTGCAAAAGAGATATGGCCAGACATTTAACGTAACATCTCATTTTCTCATGCTAAGAGTTAAGACCCTAGAATATTATACATCAGAGATAATATTGAGAAGTTAAAAAGTGCATTTCATGCTTATGCATAATATAGCATATACAAATATGTGAATATTAATTTTGCACACATTAAAATGATTGTATATGCATTCATTGCCATTTTCCTGGTATAATTTATTTTTAATGTGATTATGATATAAATTGTCGATTAATTGTCTTGAAAATTGATTTGGGGAGTGTGAATATTGATTTAGAATTTTTGATGAATTTTGAAAAATTATGAAATCTTAAGTATTTTTGGGACTAAGAAAAATGCTAAGTGGCAAGATAGTTGGTTTATGATAGTAGAAATAAGAGTCAAATGGTAGTGAAAATTTTGATAAATGACATAGGGATTTAATGACAAGTGTCATAGAAAATTGGGAGATAATTGGATTACAAATTGGAGACAAATAAACTAGTTATTAAAAATGGTCCAAATGGGACCACGGTAAGGTGACAAGTGGCAGTGATAAGTGTCACTACCACTCACCACTCATCTCTCACGATTCTCTCATTTGCAAGACACTCTCCTTATTGTCTCTCATTTTAACTCTTGCTTTCATCTTCTTCGTTGCTTTCTTCTTCACGATTTTGTTTCACCAACCTTCATCAACATTACACCTTGCTTTCATCCATCATTTACTTCCATTTTATTGTCTTCTTCATCTTGCCATAAGAAAACCTAACCCTACCACCTTTGATTTGATGATGATCGTATATCTTAAAAAGTTAGGGTTTCTTGGTGATTTTCAAGACTTTGGAGTTTTTTCAAGTAAGTTCTACTTTGATCTTCATAGGTAGTTGCCAATAAATCAAATATGATGAATGATTTGAGATTGATAATCATTATCATGAAATTTTATATATATACTTTAATGTGGGTGTAATAGTAAAGAGAGTATGTTCTAAATTTTAGTGTGTTAATGTTGTTCATGAGTTGCTTAATAAAAAACATTTATGATGATAGATTAAGGGATGACTGATTATGAAAAGCAAGTTGAAATATGATGGTGTGGATGAAGAAGTAAATAGGGTTATGTCTTGCTTTTGTGTTATGATGAGTAATAATTTATGAGTGGTGTTATAGGTGATTTTGAGATTATTAAAAATGAAAATGGTTCTTGAAAGAGTGTTGAAAGTTTAAAAATGAAGAGATGTGGTCATGTTATGTTTTTAATGTGATAATGAAAGTAAGGAATTGATGAATGAATTTATTTGCTGTGTTCTTATTTTGAGAAGATGAAAATCATAAATATAGGTTATATTGTGGATGAATTAGATTGAGAACTTAAGGTATAAGAAAGGTCTGGAGTAATATTCTTGAAATGAGAATTAGGTATAATAATGAAAGATGATGAACTGTTTTATTTTTGTATGATTGATGAACTTTAAGTTATGAGTTATCTTATAAATGCTATTAAGATAGTTTTGAGGTAAAAATGAATAGGTTATGAATCCTAATTAATGAACTGTGGAAAACAAATTGTTTGATGCATTATGAATGAGATATATCATGGCAAGAGATAAGATTTCATGAATGATGAGGTTAAGTGAATGATGATGAATTAAATGAGTAGAGCTTTGAGAGTTAATGCAATCAATATGGTAGTTGAATTAGTATGAAATGATGTTGCATTAGAGGAGGTGAATTATGGAAAATTTGGAGTGAAATTGAAGTTAATGTGTGTGTTGAATTCGTGTTAATGGCTAGAATATGGTTCTATCATGATCGTGGCAGGACCACCACGATCATGGTTAGTCCCAAAAGTTTCTAACACGATCATGGTAGGGACACTACAATCGTGGGCAGACCTATGGAGAAAAAGGGTTATCTTTTGAGTATTGTTTGAACATAATAATGTTAGGGTACTTCTTTATGGTGCAGTTAGGCTTGAATGAGATCTTAAATGACCCTACTTGATGATGAATTAGGTGATTAAAATAAGTAAAGTGTATTAGGTATTAAAGAATGATTGAAGGATGTTGGTAAATGATATGAGTTGTGAATTAAGGAAATAGACCCGGGATTGTCATTGAGCATGCATTGTCCTTAAAATATATACAAATGTTCATAAATGAGTACTTTTGTGATTGTACAAAGTTGTAATGTGTGTAAATGTGTGTTGCATGAAATAGAAGAGCAATTAGAGCGACCACATCTAGACATTGCTAGGATATCGAGGCAATAGACTATCTGGAGTAAACTGTGAGTAACATAGATGGTCTCATATAATTGATTGTTTGTTTTAAATTATGCGTTGAATTATTATGTGATGTGAATGTATTGATTCCAGACATTGAATGTCCAAGGCGTTTTATGCATGAATATCATATTGGAAGTGCTCATTGGTATATGAATTTGACAGAATAAGTGATACTCAACTTGATTGTTGAATATTGGACCAAGCTCCGATGAAAAATGTGAATGTGAATGCAAAAAATTGAGCATAAGTGATTGATTGAATACATATGATGCATTTCACTACATGAATTCATGAGAACATAAAGGCAGTTGTGACCGGAGTCGCCATTGAAAAAGAACTTAAAGCTCAGAATATGGTAAGAGCCTCTGGCTCACTATGTATAAGGAGCTCTGTATCCCCAACAGATAAGGGACATTTATTAATGAGCTCGGTATCTACAATGAATATAGGACAGTGAAAAAGACACTCGGTCATAACAACAAATAATAATTGAAAGTAAGTCTCACAAGCATTTCATAGACATTTGATATGTATGACTAAATGACTGAAATGTATTGCTTGAATTGTTTGAATGAGAAATGTGAAACAAATGAATAAGGTGATATATGATGCTATATGTTGATTAATGAAGTAATATGAATTATGCGATTATGTGAATTATAGATGAATTGTCGTGTTATAAGTTATAAGTAAACCATCAAGGATAGATAGCTCACTGAGTTCGCAAAACTAATAAAAATGCAACATTGACTTTTCAGGTTCGAGACAGGGGACTTAGCTTCTAAGACACATAGAAGAAATCTAGTACTGCTTTTGGATAGAAGAAATGGCTCAAAGGTCGATTGACTGAGATTGAAGGATATAGATAGATTTTTATATAATTCCTCTTTCATGTAAATTGTGTAAAAGAGCTGTAAACTCTTATTAGCTTTTGATACTGTACATATATGTATGGATCATGTAGTGTAATGCTACAATGTACCTTATGTTTTTATGAAATTAAATGAGGAATTGGATTTTTAGACATTGTGATATTGTGTTTTAAATTTATGATGCCATGTTAAGAGATGTGATTGCTCTAGCACATTGCTTCTGTCAGGCATGTGCTTGAATTTCTGATGGACGTACAGGCACAAATGTTTGATGGGAGTGGGAGTGCTACATTTAACCCATCAAGATTTCTGAAGCTACAACCACAATGTGATTAAATGAAGGCAAAATTGTTTCACACCATTTTTGGAAGATTAAGGAGATGCCCAGATAAAAGATATATAGACCTCTGAAGTAAATTACCATCATCAAGAATAACTTGAAACCAAAAGATACATCCTTTATCTGCCCATTTAACCCTTTTAATTTGTCATATCCTACTTTACATGGGTCCGTACATCGATACTCGTCAATCATGTTCTTCTCCTCCAACATATTAATTTCATAATACTTCTTCCTTGGAGACAGTGGAATGTTTAGGAAGATGTTAAGTCAAGCCTTGTATGCACGACCATGACTTAACTTGCACAGCTATGTAAGCAGGTGACAGCTGTGAGTTAGCTTGCACAACCGTGCAAAGAATTCATGGTCCTGACTTAACTTGCAAAACTGTGCAAGTTCAAGTTGAGATACCTCTCAAAAGCTTCAAGATGGTAATTTTGTATTGGTTTTGGATCAATAGTGGTGACTGCATAGAGAGGAAGTGTTTGAGAACACTATAAAGATTCCATGGAATTGATCAATCAAACTCAGGAAGAATGAAGAAGAATGACAGTTGTTCGTGAAAGTTGATACACATTTATATAAAGTGAGTTTGTGGAGACAACAAATGATATTGAAAAGAAAAAGGAAAAAGCTACACTATATTATCAATTCAAGACATTACATTTGAACTTCATAAAGAATTTAGCCAAATACAATCCGAAGGTCCAGAAGCTACCCTTGGCAAAGTAAACATCGATGTTGCAAGAAGAATGTTACTTGGTTATGATATAGAGAGACTATTTTTCTCAATGACGGCCTTGAGAACACTAAGAAATTTATAATATTAACTTTCACATTATCACACCATTTTAAACTTATATCTCTTAATCTCCTATAATTTACAGTTTTGTGCCACCTGAGTCATCCCTTTTGTTGTCACATTTAGGCAACCCTCTAGGACAAGTTGCATCAATCTAGGGCATTTTTTTAAAATCACTGTCAATGCTTCATTGTCCATTCTTGGTCCCTTTTCTTGCAATATCTCCAATTTAGGAATTTCAAAGTTTAAATCAATATTCTTTATCCCCAAGCATCCCTGCATTTTGTCTGTCATTCTCCGATCCCTTCTTCTGTGATAGAATGACAGAAGGCAATATCATAGAATGTATTCATCACTCAAGTTGTTTAGTTCAATAATGGACTTATCTATAAGGAAATTAGCTTAATAATGGACTCATTTGTAAAAGTCACACACTTTGATGTGGTTGAGATTTGATAATCTGGGTATTACAAGGTGTAGGAAGGGGACGAAGAGAGACGAGATGGTGAGAGGGGTTCCAATTGGTGATGGTCTTCTAGGGATTTGAAGATCAGTGAAAGTGAAGGAATATGCGCTACTTTAGTGTTAAAAAGAAGGAGAATGTCTGAAAAATTTTTGTTTTGTGAGAATGAAGATGAAGACGAGGAGGATGTCGATTGGGATCGGCCTAGCTCATAAGCCACGAATTTTGGAAGATTAACAGAGTTTGTAAAATTTAAGCAGAAAGGACAACATTTTTCGATTGGACAGAGTTAGACAGAGTAAGGTTAGATAAATGATCCTGTCTCCTTAATTTGAAGTACTACTGATGATTTTCTTGAAAATAAGTAATACTAAAGCAAGCCATGCCAATGACTAATGTATCTTAGAGGAAATTACCTTTAAAATGAGATTACTTCTTCTATGACGTTTATAATAGGGAAGAGAAGTTAGTGGAGCATGTAAAAGCACTTAAGGTAACTACTCGAACATAACCCGATTCAGAGCTTGGTTTTTTGTTTAAGTGACCAATGACTTTATGGCTCATTCAGAACTAGTTGTCAATAGGCAATGAAACCATTCATTCAATCAAGTGGTGCAGAGCTACTTTTTGATGAAAGAAGTATCACAGTAGCTTGTTTCTAGTTAACTTGTTAGTGCTATAATTTATCTTGTGAAGTTTGATGCTATAAAGAATCTAATTTTCTTTTGCATGTATGTATCTAATTTTTGGGATTAGTAATCTCAGTTGCTAGAGATTTTTTCTTGTTTTTTATGGCTATAATAAACTGAATGCTAGTTTTGCTGGATTCCTATATACTAAATGCGTAGAAACTTTTCTAGGCCAAAGGTACCTTCTGTAGCTTATTCATGGTTTATCATTTATTGGCTTCCATCAGGTAGGTGTAAATGTTTCCATCTCTATTCAGTTTCCATTCTCATCTATTATTAGCCCAAAGCCATCATTTCATTTTCAAGATATCAGAATTTGATATTATCAAAGTGGTGTTTTTGTGGCTTTCTCTACTTACATGAGCCAGAGAAATCAATGGTTACAGTTAAAAAGATGCAGATTTTATATTAGATTAAGTAAGGTTCTGATTCGTAATTTTGATGATAACAAATATATAATTATTAATATTTTTATCATTAATGATATTGATAAATTAATATGTGAAATATTTGGTTTAATAGAAGAGTAAAGTGAGTAAAGGAATTAATTGAATAAAATAACAATCAAAGGATGGAGAAAATAAATAAAGTGAAGTTCATATATAGTTCAAGTGAAAAATTGTGAACAAGAAGGAATTAAGCACATCAAAATTTAAGCAAATCATTGTAATTTTTCTTTTAAACTTATCTTGGCCATTTCGCTAAAATAAACAATGTTTTCTAATAATGTAAACTGTGAGTTTGTGACTACATTGGTGGATCGATTTACATAATGCCCACCAATGCAATTGTTGCTAATTGTTGTAACTACTACTTTTTTGTTTCTAATAACTATTTTTAGTTATTTTGAATATAAATAAACCGCATATGAGTTGTTAAAAGAATTTTGGGTATAGTTGATAATTGTTAAAAGTCTTGAAAGGCTAGAGAGTGCGTGTGTTTTATATAACACATATTGGATCTTTGTTCTTTGGTCTGAACAAGAAAATGAGTTTTAAGTCATATAATTGTTACAATTGGAGAAATTCCTTAAGATACACTTTATGCAAGTTTCTCTTGACCTTGAACAATATTTATAAAGGGGATCTTTGCCTATGGTAAAACAAGAAAACTGTAGGATTCCTCTTCACCTATGGAAAAGAAGATGTTATATAGAGGGTTGTTCTTCATCCATTGAAGGAAGAAGATAGTGAATTTCCAAGCAAAACTTAAAGAGTGGACATAAGCTAAAGATTGTTTAGTCGGACCACTATAAATCGATTTTGTCTCTTGTTCCCTACTCTCTTTCAATTACTATTATGATTTCTTTGTGATTATCATATATCAATTTGTCATGTTCATTCATAATATGCAATTTATTCATTAGTTTAGAAATAACATAAAAAGTGAACATATATTTCATCCATTCTCATGTGTCATCCAGAGACCAATAATTAGTATTATAGTTGATCCCACCTATTGCATTTATAGTTTTAGTGAAATTTAAGCAAAGAAATTTATGAAAAATTCGATTCTTTTTCTTTGAAGTTGATAATTACATGTATAGGAAAACTAGGATGAAAAACTTTATTTTAGCAAAAGGAGTTGATCTTTGAGAAATTGCAAATAATGGTCCTTATTTTCCAATGAGAACAATATTTTTAGATAAAATAGAGACTAAGGTACCAAAGAATAAAAGTGAATGGAGTTATAATGATAAGAGATTCATTGCATTAAATTGCAAAGTGGTGCATATTTATTTTGTACTCTTGATAGAAATGAATTCAATAGGGTATCTATATATTAGACCACCAATGAGATATGCCACACATTTTAAATCACATATAAGGGCATCACTCAAGTAAAAGAGATCAAAGTGAGCTTATTAGTGAATCAATATAAGCTATTTCATATAAAGAAAAATGAGTCGATTTCTAATAGTTTTACCTGCAATATTTGTATCATTAATGCGTTTAAAAAATCTTAGTAAAAGTTATACTAATCTAACATTGGTGAGAATTTTACTTGGGTCTTTACCAAAGGTTTAAGGGTTAGATATTTGAGCATCTTGTCATTAAAAGAGCTATTTAAGTCACTCCTCACCTACGAGATGTGGATGAATGAATTGTAAGAATAAGAAGTAGGTCCAACAAAAAGAGGAGTGGTGTCCAAAGATGAGAAAATTGATCATAAGGAGACCTCCATAAGTAAGGGTGATGAGAATGATATAACTTTATCATAAAGAAATTTAATAAGTTCTTAAAGAAGAAGAGAAATAAAAAATTTAAGTAGCAAAAAAAACTTGAGGCCACATGGGATCACACTACTAGTTCAAAGAGTAAGGAATCCTAAAATGGTGACAAATATCTACTTTATAACTAATAATCATGAAGTACCCTCTTCTTCAAATTCTTATGATGATAGTGATGTTGATCTTTTATATGATGAGTTAGATGAATGTTTAGAGGTCAAGAGCATGAAAAAAAAGATATTATCTTCCAAGTATAAAGAGGTTAAAATTTTCTTAGATCCATATATGATTGAGATGAGAAATTAAAATATGATATGTATAGAATTGTAGAATCTAAGAGTATCACTATATGTATAGCATCTAGGAAGTGAAAAATTGGACAACATGTTTACAGCCTAAAAAATTCTAATGATAAGCATAAATTTGGTTTCTTTTATAGAAGTGTGCCATTCAATATCAAAAGAAAATTTTTAAGGAGTAAGCATTTATATGAGGAGCCTATGCTTAAATCATTGCATGAGCATATTGCATCTTCTAAATGTGTATAAAAATCACATTCTAAACCTAGAAGACATAACATTAAGATAGAGATAGACACAACTTTTATGTAGAGTCATCTCTAAAGAAGATACAACATCATTCTTATTTATATAGGTTGCTTTATCACTAAATTATCATAAAATAAACTCATAATCATCATAGGTCTTATTATAAGCATAAAGGTACAATACTTGCTCCCATTCAATATAGGCCTTATAAGAAATAAAGATGCATGATTTTTTTTCCGAAATCACTATGGGTCTTTTTTTATGAAAAGAATATGTTATATGCTAAATCATTTGTTGGACCTCAGTATCATATAAGAAGAACTTCTATCTCTCACGTATCCAAAAGAGAGTATTGTAACATCCTGTTACCGATGTTAAGGCTAAAATTGTGATTTATAAGAAAGTATTGAGAAATTAGGAAATGTGCATGCATTTATTGACATTTTTGGGTATAATTGATTTATAAATACGATTAAAATGTGAATTATGAGTTATTTGCGTTAAAAATTTATTTGGAGATCATTAGCATTATTTCAAAATTTTTGGTGAATTTGAGGTACATTTGGACTAGGAAAAATGCCAAATGGTAGGATAAATTGATACATGAAAAATTTGGATGATTAAGCCTAAAATTGAGTGACATTTGGCATAGTTAATTGGT
>JANIIA010000010.1:4677320-4697242 GCA_027478495.1 Erythroxylum alaternifolium | reverse complement strand
TGGATAGGTTGTTAATTGAGAGATTACAACTTCCCATAATCTGATTAGGGTTTATGCTTTAGGGTTCAATTATAACTCGAGAGAGAGTAATTGACCCTAGGATCATCTAGAAATATTATTTCGATAAATCGTAATCGGTTAGCTTGACGTTAAGGATAGATAATTTTCCTTTTCTCTCTTTCAGTAAACTCATTAGGTTGAATTTAAGGGTGTGTGATCATTGTTCAACGAATCGATCAATTTCCATTAATTGTTATTTAAAATTATTAATCGTCATCATGATTGTTTCTATTTAATTATTAATTGTCAATTATTGTTTTGTTAGTTAATTTGGTTATTTGATTTAGTTAGTCCTCGTGTTAAAATTCATTGTCTATTAATATTTCTTTAATAATCTCCAACCTTAGATTTTAGTACTAGATTAACCCTCCTCATGGGAACGATACATTAGGTACTACATGAATGACCTGTGCACTTATGAAAATATCAAGGTTATAAATATTAAAACTTTACCATAACATAAACACCCGATCACATTACTCAATTACTCTCAAGCACTGTTATTTGATTACCCTATCCAAACAAAGGGCAATAGTGGAATGGATGAAACATAGAGACAGAAAAAACTTCTGTATTTCAGAAGGCCATAGTTTCAAGAAAGGCTAGAAACAGAATTATCTCACTCAATCACAACAATATTGTTCTTGATTCTTAAACTCAGCTTATGCAAGGAGCTTATGAATACTTCAGTGAGTTTATGAGAAAACCTATGGATGCACACTCTTTTAAGCTATTTCTCAAATATATTCTAAATGACTAAATTTTATTAGAACATGCAACCCAATTAGCCAAACCTGTTTCACTACAACAAATCAAGGATACAATTATGTCTCTCCACCCTCATAAAGCCCCTAGGCCAGATGGCTTCAATGTCAAGTTTTTCAAGGAAACTTAGTCCCTCATTGGGAACATGGTTTTGGGAAATGTGATGAAATTCTTTAGTAAAGGTACACTTCTTAAAGAGATCAATAAAACTTTATCACTCTCGTTCCAAAGAATTGTGAGTTGAATAGCTTTGCTAATCTTAGACCAATTGCTTGTTACAATTCCTTGTATAAAATCATTTCCAAGCTTATAGGTCAAAAGGTCAAAGGAATTCTTCATAAGCACATTAGCCATACTCAAGGTGCATATATACCTGGTAGATTAATTGGTGATAACATTCTGATTCTTCAAGAACTCATTATCAATTACTTCAAGAGAAAAAGAAAACCCAATTACTGTATCAAAATTGTTCTTAAGAAAGCATATAACAATGTTGAATGGAGCTTCATCACAAATATTTTACAAGCTATGGAATTTTTAGGAATTTTTATAAGGTGGATTGAACAATGCTTGACGACTTCTTATTATAACATCTTGATGAATGGACAACCTAGCAGGTTTTTTCAAAGTATTAAACAAATCAGACAAGGAGATCTTTTATCTCCATACATCTTTTCCTTGGTGATGCAAACTCTCCATAAGATTATTGATAATATATTGGTAAGGACAAAGGAATTCAAATATCACTCAAAGTATGGTAAATTTAAACTAACTGATCTTTCTTTGCTAGATGATTTGATTCTTCTCTCAAAAACTGATGCCATTTTCGTCTCTGCCTTAATTAAAGCTTTGAAAATATGCTAAAAACTCTCAAAACTGTAAGTAAATTATTCCAAAAGCAATATATTTCTATTTAAAAGTGCCTTGGATCTTCAACAATTGATTTCAAGCTTAACTAGTTTTTAGTCACCGGAATTCCTAATGAAATATTTTGGCATCCTTATCTCTCCTCACAAATTAAAAGCAAGGGATTTACACTGAACTTCTTGATAGAATAAAGGCCATAATTTCAGTTTGGAGCTCTATATATCTTTCGAGAGTAGGGAGAATATAACTTATTAATTTGGTTTTCAACTCCATCAACACCTATTAGGTAGCCTGTTTAGCTTTTTCAAGATCAATCTTGAAAGCTATGGACAGTATGTTCAGTAACCTTTTATAGATTGGAATCAAAGAGAAAATCCAAAAAAATATGGTGATTTTTAAAGATGGTTTGGGGATTTGTTCAATTAAAACTATTAACTCAATATTGCTCACAAAAAGGATTTAGAGACCAATGGAGGACAAACAATCTCTATGACGCATATGGATACATAGCAACTTCATCAAGAACTGTAATATATGGGTAATAGATTGTTCACACTTTTCCTTTACTACTCTTAAATCCATTTTAAAGATAAGGGATAAGCATAAGACTGACTGCATTATGCTGATAGGAAATTAGCGGTCTCTTAATTTTTGGTATGATGATTGGCTTTCTGTGGGACCATTGATTAATTCCAATGTAGCTGACTCCCTAAAGAGTTCAATTCCCTTAGAATCGTCAGTTGCTACAGCATCACAAAGCAAGGAAAAATTTTAGAACTTCAGATGTATCTTTTTTTGCTTGGAGCTCCTCCTCAACTTCTTCGACACAAGCAATTCATTGAGGGTTGACCTCAAAATTCTCAAGCTCCTCATCCCTTTGTAAAGTTTCCGCACAAACATCCGTTGGGTACACCTTGACTTGATACGATTGTGTCTCTTTGCTTTGTGATGCTAGGTGGTTGATAGCTTCCATCAATTGATCCACCTGGCTTGTCAAGTTCTGGATTCTAGAACTTATTTTTTACTGGAATTGCAAAGTGTTAGCAACATACACATTAACTAATTCTTCCAAGGATGTACCTGAGTCTTGGTAGGAAGCTTCCGATATGTATTGGAATTGTTGTGCTTCCTATAAACTATCATGCAAGTAATTCAGCTTATTATCCCATCCAAGTTGATTAGTCCAAACATTGTTATCAGATTGAGAATATAAATTAAAGGAAAAATTATTCTCTATGTCAAATCTAATTTTAAATTTTATTTATAAAATCGAAACAAAAAATGAAAAGATTACGAAATAACTAAAAAGAAACCAAATACAAACCAATATATAAAAAACTCCAATTAAAATCCATAACAAAAACTAAATACCACACTCCCCGGTAACGGTGCCAAAATTGATAAGCACGTCGTAACACTAATCAAAATAAAATAACTAGACTACTACTGTAGTAGTGATGAGCCTAGCTCGATCTCGCAGGAAGTGTTCAATTAGCTTATGAAATGAAATTAATTGATATTTAGGTAATGGGAGGTTTTGGATCTAATAAGAAAATAAAATAAAATAAACCTAATGAAAAAATTAAAGAAAACATGCGAAAAATGGTAAATTTGGGGAATTCGGTAGGGATTCGGTTCTTTGATTCAATCTTGGCCTACACCCTAATTAAGCATAATTCATTGATTTGTTGTTCTTTTAACTCTCGTAGATTAACAACAAGCTCTGTTAATCCCGATTTTTCCTTAGATCTTACTTAATTATAAATCGCTCATTAGTTAACCCTAGCTATCGAGAAGCATATAATAAGCTTTCTAAGTTTATCTTGATAATCGTCTTACAAATAAGAAAAATAGACCAATCTAGTTAATAGTGACACAAGCTCAGATTATTTAAACTATGTTATGTTATCTCTAATGATTCGGAACCATTAGTTGCTACACATGAATTAGGAATATAATGATTACGTATTGCATTCGATTCTAGCAATCAGTTTTCATGAAAAACAATTCAATAGAGCATTAAAATCATCATTATTCAAATACCCAATCAATCCATACAGGATAACATAATCAATTTTTAATGAGAGAAAGAAACAATAAAACAAAAAAAATGCTTAACTCAAATCTTCAGCATCGATGTTGCCTCCAAACTGGTGTTAGTAACTTAGCCTTCTATAAATCTCCCAAGAAAAAGCTTCAGCCCCATCAAAATTATCCCCAACCGAAACCCCCTAAACTGCACCTCCATTCTTCTCTGTCGCAAACTCTCTATATCTTACTATTCAGTGACTTGACGAATAAACACCTATGTCCACCTCCACTATTAACGTCTCCTTCTGCCACAAGCTCTCTGATCTTGCAACTCTCTCTCTCTCTCCTCTTTTCCTATTTCACGCTATTCATGATGTGATTAATTAACTTCTTAGACCACCCTACTGTTAATGTTTTTCCTTAAACCCAAGCATGAAATGCAGGCATATGTCAACGCAACGCCTGCATTCAATGCAAAACGCAGATGTATGCATGAACATATGCATTGTGTTGAACGCATACACTTGCGTTCAATACAAAACACAGACGTATACGTTGCGTTTAACATAAACTTTTCCCAGTTGCGACTGCGTTGCATTTTGGTCATCTGCTGCTGCTCCTCATTATGCATTGTCATTTTCTTCCTTTCCATGTTATGTCGCTTTGTCCTTCAACTCCCAGTTGTTGCATGCATTTTGCTCTCTTATTATTTCTTCAATTTTCCAGCAAGCGTTTTTAATTCTTCTTCTTTATGTTTTGATTTTTTTCTTTTTCTTGTCTTTTAATTTTGTTCTTCTTGCTCCATGAAGACAAGTGAAATTAATCTTCAAAAAATTACCCAAATGTAGTGCTTTCGACTCACTTTAATTTTTTTGCTTCCAAATTGTACCTAAAATCATATAAATGAGTATCTTAAGCATTTTTGTATCATTAATCACTAAGTGTAAATGATTAAATGTATCGACAATTAAACACATATCACACTTGTCTCTAATTTTACCATTTAGGAATTTTACTAAGCCAATTTACACATTGACTCCTCAAACTTCCGATTTTAACAATTAACTCCAAATTACTAAATTAAATCCATCAATTTCTAATTTAATTCTATTTTATCAAAATCATATCCAAGCATCCCAAAATATGTCAATTGATTAATACAATATGCATGTACTTAATCTTCTAAACCTTTAACCCTCAACAATTTAGGAGATAGGATATTACAACTTTAAGTTTCACTTCAGGTGCAAGCATTAACTGATCACTAATCTTTGTTTTATAGATGACCTTATACTTCCCTCTAAGGTTTATCGGACTTTTATATTTGCTCTTATAAAAGCCTTAAAAATCTTTAGCAAGCTATCTGGTTTGGAAACCGATGGCTCTAAGAATTTTTTCTATTTATCCAAATCTACAACAGGAAAAGAATATGTTATCAATTTTGTCACTAGCTTCAGGTTACAACTACTTCTAATGCAATATCTAGGCATTTCCATCTCAACTAGTAGTCCTTCTGATTTAGATTTTAGTATTCTAGTTAATAGAATCAATAGTATAATCTCTTCTTGGAGTTCCAAAATAATTTCTACTATTGGTGAAGTTTAGCTTGTTTCTTCTATGCTTAACTCAATCAATGTATTTTGGGCTACACATTTAGCTATTACCATAAAGATCATAAAGTCTATAAAGATGAGTTATAGTAGGTTTCTATGCAATGGCAATGAGGATACTTTCAAAAGAGCTAAAATCTAATGGA
This sequence comes from Erythroxylum alaternifolium, assembly GCA_027478495.1. NCBI lineage: Eukaryota > Viridiplantae > Streptophyta > Magnoliopsida > Malpighiales > Erythroxylaceae > Erythroxylum > Erythroxylum alaternifolium. The sequence goes on along the minus strand of JANIIA010000010.1, from coordinate 4,691,763 downwards.
ATGAAGTTTGTTTACCTAATGACAAAAAAGGTCTAGGGATTATTTCTCTTAAGTTAACAAACATTGTTATGATATCCAAAAGGCCATATAGGTTAATAACTTATAAACAATCCTTTTGGTGTAAACAAATTCATGACATTCACTTAAGTAACAAAAGCATATGGATTATAAAGTTCACAACATCCTCTATTTCAACTTTGAAAGCTATTATAAGAATTAGGGATTTGTTGAGGAATGAGTTTGTCTACCTTATTAGAGATAAGAAACAAACTAACTTTTGTTTTGACAATTGACTTTTTCGTGGTCCTTTATATAACTTACAAGAAATGGAAGGTATCAAGTCCATTATTGGTATGAGAGTGATAGTTGATGAAGCACTAGTTGATAGACAAATTTTCACACAAAGTTCTATTTCTACATCTCTTTGTGAAGAGATTATTCAAACTAACCTATTTCGAGGAGAAGATCATTTAGAAGCATTCTAGAAATGAAAAATTCACAAATTAGTCTTACAGAAAGATCCTTCACAATCACAACAACAGAATGCCTTGGACTTGAGTTGCTAGGTTTAAGCATCTTCATCTTAGAGCCCTATCACATTATGGTTAGCTATGAATGATAAATTGCCAACTGTGGACAAACTAAAGAAGTTCCTTAAAATTCCTAATGGTGCATTCTCTATAAAAGTAATGGGGAAAGCAATGATCACCTATTATTTCAATATGTTTTGGTCACTACTATATAGGGTTCTGTGCTACGTAAATGTCACGTTCAAAATGATCTAGAAGATTGGAACTTTATAAAGACATAACGTGGTGCAATTAAGCACCCTTATACTACAATTAATTGGTTTCTCTATCTAGCTAGGTCCTTTCTTGTTAAATCCATTTAGGATGAGAGAATGCTCAAATTTTCAAAATAGAACACTAATAAAGGAAAAATTTATAAACAAAATTATTATACATGACAGAAGCTATATTCGCTTATACAAGTCCAAATTTCAAAATTTAGATTATTGTACTAGGATGTAGAATGTGTAGTTTACCTAATGTTTAAAGAAGGTTGAACCTAAGAATACCTTATAGCTTTTACTTTGCTTAGTTATCTCATGTACAGTTCTTTTGCAGCTCTTGCTTACCTTTTATGGCTTAATTCATTATCATTTTCTCAAAAAATATATGTAAAAGAATTTTATAAAACATTGAAAATCGAATACATTGTTTCAAGCTAAGTTTTCTTAAACTCTAAAAATGAGTAAAGTAAGATAAAAACTTTTGGTAGAAATTAATAATTTTATTTAAAATTTAATGAACTAAATTTAGGGAATTTCCTCCTAATAATTAATTAGACATGCCTTAGTTAGAGGGAAAAGTGCCTATATCTAAGATAGTCCTATCCACAAATATCAATATTGGTTTTATGAAACTAGAAGTAAGATCATACTACAGTTGTAAGTACAATCAAATGAGAGATACATCATATCAAGGATTATCCCTAAGTAAGTGATTTTTTTTCTCCACCTTTTGAGCAACAACATTTACATCAACATCAATATAAGGGTTAAGGTGAAGGATTTGAGCCTTCAACAACTTCCATAACCTGATTGTTTAGAAGAAGGTGATGTTCAAATGCCATGATTTCTTCTAATCTATCACCTCCCTGGAGTAGGGTTTTAGAAATTAAATCAATTTTACAACGGATTAACCTTACTGGCTGTGGATTATTTTATTTCTCTCTCCCCATATTATATGTATTAAGTAAGAAAAGGCAAATTTGAAAACCACCACAGCCCAATTGGTTTCAAGAAGGTAACCTTTAAATTCCTTGATTTTTACATTATCAGCCTCCTTAATATAGGTTTTCAGAAGATATATTAGTGTTTGCGTGAATTCATCTTATTGATTAAGGATCATTTTATTTATCTCTTTTTATATTAGTTATATCTACTAGGAAAAGGTAATTTTGAGAATTTTTTAGTCATCGTTTCTAGTTACAGTGGTTTTCCCTGTCTAAGTTACCATGTTAGTAAAATTTCTTTTGTTAACTATCAACCAAAATATATCAAAGAATTGATTCCAAATTTCTTGAGTGTACTAAATTTTTTTTAAAAATATGGTACTGAGTTCCATCCTAAATTTTTTATAGTGAATAAAGTTTAGGATTACGACGATTTATAATATTATTCCTAGTACTCAACTTATGTTATACCATAAGCCATAACATAAAAAGAGTATTTTTCAAAAATGGATTTATTAAACAATGCTAGGTTGGAAAAAGAAAATTTTTTCTTTAAAGGATTCAAGATTTTCTAAATGAATTATTTTAAGGTGTTTCTCATCTTTAAAATAAAAATTAATTCTTGAATACTAATGGCCAAAGTAAGAAAGTTCTTTGCCTTCTCACTAGTTCTTCATTGTCACAACCATGGCTTCCTTGCCTTACCTGTCTCTTATCTCCTGCTCACCTGCACTCTATTCTCTCCTACTCACCCTCTCTTCTTCTTCCTTGTCTCCTCCTTTGATCCCATCCTTTTTTTTTTCCTATGTTGCCTCTTAAACTGTCCAAGGGCATTTTTGCCTTTATTTTTCCTACTTTTTGCTCTCACTTTATCAAGTAATCATTTTTTATCAACTTTTTGAATTTTCTTCACCTAAGACTTTGATCTTTCTTTGAACTTGGTAATGATGTCTCTCAACTTAAAACTTGGACAGATAAATAATATGAAAGGAGATATACACCCTTCTTCCTTATCGATTAAGCATGCCTCTGCCAAAGCTTCCTTTTCCTATCCTCCTTTACCCTTGCCTCCACTAGTTGCACAAAAAAAGCTCCTACCTCAACTCCCTCCACTCTCATATCTACCCCCATAAAATTTCTCTATCTTAAAACTATATTAGGAAGATTTAAGTTGTAGGTGTTAGGAGACAACACCCTTATTTCTAAACTTTAATTTATTCCTTAATATTTAGAAAATGACACTAACATCATCTCTCCATTAATGAAAATCCTGCAAGCTTGAGCCATAAAATAGCTAAACACTCTAGTTAGCTAATTTGTAAAGAAAAAAACCTTTCTTCTCCTTAGTGAAGTCTTAGGTAAAATGGAAATAGACTAAAGTAAAACTAGAAAGAGTACTTATTAATCGGGAGGTTTTCTTTATGTTCTCCTTTAGCTCGAAAGATGATGTAACCAAAGTGTTTATAGTAGGTTCTTAATATTGCCAAGGAAAACCCATAATTCTTTAACTACGAAAGCTTGGAATAAACCTAAATAGGAAAAAACTCAAGACCATACCAATTTGGGTTCATTTCCATAACATCCCCTTAAAGTACTAAAGCATAATCGGACTCGACTACTTAACTAGTTCCATTAGAAAACTATTATTGATGGATGAAAACACTACAACCTTAGGATGAATAGGCTACACCAGGATTTTTGTTAAAGCTTAAATAGCAAGGAGCTTCCTAACACTTTTAATTCCATAAGATTAGATTCTAGTAGGAATATGGAGGTGTCTTCCATGTTAGTCAAATACAAATGGAGATCTTAAAAAAAATCAAAGTTAAATGGAAGCTAACTGGGAGATTCTTCAAGAAAGGGGACGACGAAGAGATTATTCCAAGCAAAATAGAGAAGTATTTGGAAACTAATACAAGAAATGAAAATGATGAATCATTAGAGATAAATAAGGAAATTGATGTAGACAAGTAACAAGAGATCACTCAACTCAAAAGGAAGTTAAAGAACTAACACATATGGATCCAAGAATTTAAAAGATGAAAAAGAAGGCTTAAGACTAAAATGTTTTTTTGTGCTAGAAAGAAGTGTTAAAGGATGCTCCTAAAATGCTTAACTTGCAAAGAACCTTTAACCTTATCGTAAGGATATCAAGAAGGAAAAAATTTAAAGGGAGGAAGAAGTCTCCCTCCTAACCCATCTATCTCTATCTTTGCATGGTTAAAGGTTTAAACAACCTAACAAGCAATAGGTTATTTAGGATTATTTATAAATAATAAAGCCATTCAACATTTGCCTTTTGGAAACTAAAGTTAAGGAAAGGTAACTATGGAAAACTCTAGTTCACTTACAAAGTTAAAGCTCACTTACTAACCATAATGCACACTATAATGGGAGGATTTTATGTCTTATAACCTTGACTTAATTATTATAACTAGCCACTTCTTTAATTCTTATGTAATCTATATATATTTAACTTTAAATATGATTGGACAAAAAGTTTCATAATTTTTATATTTGCAGTAAACCTTGCTTTCTAAAGACTTATGTAATATGTCTTTAGGGATGAATGAGCCTTGGTTAATCATAGGTGACTTTAATTACACATTTTACCACTAATAATATGAAGGTTTCATCGATTCTAAACCTCCTTGTAGTAACTTCTTAAATTGCTAAAACAACATAGAGGTTATAAACCTCAATTATAAAGGTATCGCTTCATTTGGTCTAGTATGTAATATGGGAATTGATTTCTTAGAAGGAAGATAGATAAAGCTCTATTAAATCAAAACTTATTATCTAATTTTCAAAGGAGTAAAGCTATATTTAACTATCCCCTAATATCTAATCACTCACTTGTGGTGATTAATAACTTGGTTTGTGTTCTAGCTTGTATAACCACATTCAAGTTCTTTAAATTCGTATCCAAATAAAAGGGCTTCAAAAATGTTATTAAAGAAGGCATGATATGAGTGGCTTTGAGTAATATAAATGAGTTAAGAAGTTTAATCAAGTGAAAAAACAAACTTATAGTCATGCACTTAAACCTCTCTAACAGTGATAGGTTAATTGACTCTATTTTACCCTATGTTTCTGTATTCTTGCTTGATATTTTATACTTTTTGTATATATATGGTACTTAATTCATTTCAAGTATGTTTATAGAGTACAATTGACTTCACGGACTTGGAGAATAATTTAGATGAAAATGTGGTGTAAAACAGAGAATCAACAATCTTGAAGAAGTGTACCACCGTGCACTTTCACATGACCGTGCATTTTTGCAATACTCGGTCAATGCACGACTATGTAAGAGACCATTCATAACTCAAAAGCCTAGATTTTCATATAAAATTGACTTTTTGGAGGCAAATTAGAGGAGGAAGCAGTACGCATCGTTCTTAGAAGTCCAGAGGCAATTCTAGAGGTGATTTGGAGCTTAAGGAGCAGGAGACGTGGAGTATTGACAGATCTATTAAAAAGCAAGATCAGATGTCTATAATGTCAAAATTGACAATAGAGAACAATAAAGGACTTTTAGAATTATGATTCCATTTTTTCTATTCTTTTTTCTATATATACAGATATGATTTCTTGTTCATCAATTTATAGCTAAATTTTCTATTAGTATTTGGGCTAGACGAACCCTAGTTGATATCAAACATGTTTTGATTATTTTATGAATGCATTTGAGTTGGTTAATTATTGTGATTCAATTATCTATTTTATTATTTTCTTTTAATATGATTTATTATAATTAAATATAATTTCATACTTAACGATTGAGAAACCTTAGGTTTGAATAGATCTACGATAATTGGAAAGATTTGATTGCAATCCTAGAGATAGGATGATATAAATCTTTTGGATTAGGGGGATTCATAATATGGTAAAGCAATCCTGTAAGATTTAACCAGAGTAATTTGGTTAGAAACCTTAGGATTAGTTGTTAGTATACTAAGGTCAGCTACTATCATACCATAGGAATCTCCACGATCTAATTAATTAATAACATAATTACATAACAAATAATCAATCGGTTAAAGGTTTAGGAGGATTCAATGCCTAGATACTAATTAACTGATATTAGTAATTAACTTAATGAATCTATAATTTTTTTCTTAAATTGTGTTGCTTGTTTACTTTATTTGCTCAATTTTAGTTAGCTTAATTCAACCAGAATCAATCCTTAGGCTATAGTAATTACTAGTACTTACCTTCCTCGTGGGATCAACTTGTAATTGCTAGTACTAGCTACAGCTATACCATGCACTTATGATATTAAATATTGACTACTCACGAATTTAGTTAATCTAGTTTTGGCATCGTTGTTGGGAACGGTGATATTAGGAATGCTTTGCTTTAATTTCTCAAAAGTCAAGGTCACTTAAATTCTGTAAAATAATTAACACATAAATCATAATAAAGCATGAATCATAATTCGTATTTAATTATGAAGCTTGATCCTTTTCTTATCGTTTCCCGTAAACCATTTCTAAAACTAGCATATCTCAACAATCATAGTTGTACAAATTTCTCACCTCTAATAATATTCATAAAATGTATTAAGAGAATTCTACAAATATTGTAGATAGGATTAGGAAAAGGAGTGATAATTTCGTTGAAGTCTAATCCTATTTACAATTGATTTTATACATTTTAGTATTTTAATTAAAATTAAATTCTAATTTAATTAAACTTTAAATAGAAATTTAATTAATTATAAATATCAATTATGCCTAGACAAGATTCAATATCTCATATTTTATTATTAAATTTCTCAAACTTTACAATCAAGGCCAACATGATTAAAAGACCTTTTCTCTCTTCAACACATACTTTGTGTGTGACCTATTAGGTTCCCAAATATATTAGCAATATTAGACCTAAATTATAATCTTAAATCATATGGAGGATTAGATAAATCAAATTTTTTTATTTATATTTCAAATTTTAATTGAACAATTTATATTCATAAATCAAGATTGATAGCCAGCAACGTAACTTGACCACCCAAACATTTAGGAATATCAAAGTGATTTTAAATAACCTTTTCTTTCATAATTTTTCGTATAATTCAATTCTTTCACTATATAATGTTTCGATTAGATATAGAGTATGAAATTAATGTTTACTATATTTGAATCTAATCATGTTGGTTCTGTATCATTAGTAATTAATTCAATTAATGATATTTGAAAACTATTTTCAAGATGTCATTCCACCTTTGCCAAAAATTTTCCAAATCAATACTAATCGAGAATAGTATAACATACTCTTTAATTACTTCAGGGTGATGAATTCTATATTGATTTTTGAACTACCTCCATATGGTCTATGTTATATCAAATGACTACTAAATAAACTACTCTTGACTAGATAGGCCATAGGTAGTATCAAGGCTTATCAATCCTTATATGAGATAATTTGTAGATCTCAACTTAAATGATTACTTATACAATCATCACAATTTTAATTTTCGTGGACATAAAATTAATGCTCAAAATAGATTTACTATATAGGGTCAATTCAATGAACTTATTCTCTAAATAAAACTTACAGATTTTTTTAAATATTTTCATACTTTAGTATATAAAATTAATTACTTTAAAATTGTTTGGTTGAGCCTCACCCAAACTAGAACTAAAACCAAGCTCGGTCCTCAACTGGTCTAAATAGGCTTGAAGCAGAAAATTGTAGAAATAAAGATGTCATTTTTAATTATAATTTTTAAAATACATAATCGAGCTGAGCCATCCAAACCCTATTGGGTCTGAATATAGAAATTTAGAATTCAATCAACTTAGAAATTTTGGCATATCAAATGCGATTAGTCAGATTTTTTGTTAGCTAACTATATTTTGACTATTAATACTAAAGTTTGCAAAATTTGATTAATTGAAGTTCAAGCAATAGATGAATTATTCTTTTGAAAAAGGTTATGATCACCAATATTTTATATTTATTAGTAAATGGTCTTAATACTCACGAAGAGAAAATTTATAAATAAGAATTTTAAGCCGTATAGGGTTATTTGTATTGAATCTAGTGATGATATTGTGAGAACTGAGCCGTAAAGCTTGTCTTTGTTAGTAATATTGAGGAGCTATCTTATCTCGTTGTATCAACAATTTGAGTTTAATTTTGTATTTTTCTAATTTAATGTGTTTAAATAGTAGTTTCAAGATGCAATAAGTTAGTTGGAATTATTGTAATAATTCTTTCCAATTTTTCAAAGTGGGATTCCTTACACAATCGAAATTATAGAGAAGTTTCACAGTTGATGTAAGCTTTTGAAAGACTAGACTTCTATACATTTACCTTATAATTTTTGTATTACTTTGAAAATAGTATATTATTTTATGAAATCTTGGATTCAATTGATTGTGTTATTATAAGTTTATATATGTATCTACGTTGACATACAAAGTGTTTGATCATTTAAATAAATAATTAATACAAAGAGTTTAGCTATTATACTGTAGGTTCTGAAACTACATTATTATATCATATCCTCAATCTGAGAGCAATGATTAGTGTTTAAGTGGTAAGACTATAGGAAAATTTACTAGTTTCTTGCCGCCAATAGAACAGGAGAGATTCATCATTCAATATCTCGAGGAAACAATTGTTTAAGCCACTAAAATCGGAAGGGTAAGGTTCACGGGTTCTAGTACTACTACCTATTAATTCCCATTACCATGATCCATCACTTTTTGACTTTTTATTGATGTCGCACAAATATGGACATTAACCCAACCGCACCATACCTCTTTTTCTTTCTTGGCCTCTCCCTTCATTTTATAACACCTCACACTGTCTCATTTGTCATTAGCTCCTCTCTCATGATTACCACCGACGTTAATCAAATTTCTGTGAATGAAGTGGACTATCAAAGCATAGGTCTATTCTTAGGAAAAATAGACAGTAATAAATTTGAAAGCAAATGCAGGAAATAAGAAACGAAAACATGACCAAACAAACCGTCGGCTAACAAAATTGGAGGAATCAATGAGGTGGCTTGGAAGGATAGCTCTTGTTTGATAAAGCGGAGGCTTGTAATACGTTCTTAGTGGAACTTATTCCGATGTCTTTACAGGAAACAAATAAGGTTTGGTTAAAGAATATCATGCTTTTTGGTTGCTAATGACAAGACCTAGATATGCTGCAGAGAAGATTACTACATTTTTTTATAAACTTAACAGTGGAGTATACATTATGCCCACCAACCTATGTCCTCATGTCAATCCATCATATATTTTACGGTTCCTGGAAATTCAATTAATAAATATGCTCCATAACATACACCAAGGACTTTTGATATTCCAGAATACAGATGTTCCTGGTGATATATAAATAAATCAAACAATTTTCATTCAAAGAATGAACATAAAAACCCCACCTAGTTTCAACCTGCTTTACGTATTTTCCTATTTTGAATTGACACTGTAAACCTATTCTAAAAAAATCTAATTGAATTCACCGCACTACTTCAAAGAAATCAACAAATACGGTGGAAAGTTTGTGATTCTCAAACAAGACACAACACAAAGGCAAGAAGCGGCAAAATCCAGCTTGTAATTAACATAGAACTCATCACTAGAGCCTAGTCGCATGTTGGTACTTGTGAACTTGAAGCCTACGGGAAGAACTGGGAGATATATGAGCAAGACAAAACCGGAGAGTAATCCACAACCCGAGATCGATATTAATCGAAAATATATATCCAACAAGTTCAAGAAACTTATACAAGATAAGATCAAAATTTCCCAACTACTCAATCCATGAGTGCTTTACTTACATAAAATTTACATGAGGATGGCATAGCGCATGCTGTCGTTAACCATGAGATGGTTCATCTCTGATAGCTGCTCAAACTCTCCGGACAGCCAGAGGCCATCTGCCCCGTTTACATGAGGTTGAGAAAAGCAAGAAAGGATCGAAATTGGTGCGAGAACAATGCTAATTATGGCAGAAAAGGCATTCCATCCATGTGGCCTGTCCATTTCACGCACCAAGGTTGGATATTCAGTCCCATTAATCATGTTCATGCCTCTAAACATGCTTTCATCGGCAACTCGGGGGCTTTTCCTAATATTTCTCATGTTCAATCCAAGTCTCGCCAACGATCGCCACATCTTCGAGATAAAAGCCTTGTTGTGGGATGTGGGAAGTGTGTTAAGATTCTAGCTGAGTGTAGAGAAGGGGAAGGCAATGAAAGCTTTTTAAGGTGGGTTGCTATTTGATATTGACAAGTTGGTGGTGGTGTCGTTAGTGCCTGTATCTATCACAAAGGTTTTGGCTTTTTCAAGGGGGGGACTCTCGCTTGTGCTTCTCTATTTAGGTGGGGTCTATCTGAGATTAACATGTCGACAAAAGCTGCCTAATTATATACAGAAACCTTTCCAATGGGAATTTTAACATTTTTCAAGGAAATTAATTTTTGCAGGCTGCAGGAAAGAAACTGATGAGTCAGCACTTCAACAACCAAAACTATTATGTTCAAAGCTATGCCAGTAAAGTTTTGGTAGAAAATTTTTGTACTTATTAAATTGATAGTACTTCAAAAAGGAGTAAAACCTGCAGTCTTCTTTAGCCAATTAAAATTATATTTACATATAGTGGCGTAGATATGTAATAACAAATTATCCATTAAACTTGGCTGTACTGATTAGGGTGTGGGGATGAGATTGTATTTGGTCTGTAGTTACTGGTTTACTTCAAATAGATCAATATATGTATGCCGAATAAAAGAAAACAGAGGCTATGTCATATACATGTGACACTTAATAGATATACGGCTTGTTTGATGAGTTAATATAATCATCCACTCGAATTGATGGTGTTCACTTCAGTTCTTTTTCCATGAACTAAAGGGAGTTCATGGATGTCCATATGTACATGTTTTTATGAACAAGATTAAAGAGCCTGTGTAACCTTCGTCTCGAATATAGAAAAAGAGTCCCGTAATAAAAAGGAGCATAACTTTTAAGGGCGGTTGTTATCAGTTCGCTTCCTTTTAAAAGTTGTCTATATTATCTTCTTAGAGGTATGTATCATGGAGCTACATATTGCAATAGGTACCCTAGAATAATTAGCGCACAATGATACATGATTACGTTTATACTTAAAAGAATGTTCGTTATTTGCAGACATGACATTATTATTTTTATATTTACATTTATACATCGATATCCCACCGAGTGATTATTGGTTGACAAAGAAAATAACCAAGTCAAACTTCAGTTTCTTGAGGATGAAGGAGGGACATAAAGGAAGACCCGCAGCAATATAGTTTTCAATCCTAGAATGTAATGTAATGGAACGTATGATTATCTTCGCTTTGGAAATTTTTGGCATAGGATTAGACGCACGACTAAGGAGGGTGGGTCATTAGTGAGTGAGGTGAGAAAATTCCACTAACGTCCGTCTATATCATGGAGCCAAGGAGAAGAGGCTGGTCAACAGGGGGAAGTCCCGGTCAATTTCGATAGATATTATGGAACAACAAATCATACCTACAAGTGCCAAACTCACCAAGGTGCAATAGAATTTACTTGGCTTTTTTTATTTTTATTTTAAGTTTAGTAATAAAGTCTTACTTGTTTGAGTTTTATAATTTTTGTTTTTGTTTTTAATTTCTTTCATATTTCAAAAAATACCAAAACTATAAAAAGTAAACTTTTTTCTTTCTTTTTTATTTTTAAAATCTAATTTACTATCAACTAAATATATATTATTTAATTATTTAATATATTCATTATTAACAAAAACTATGAATAGTTTAATTTAATATTATATATTTAATTAACTAAATTAATTATTAATATGAATTATGAATATTTTAATTCTACTTACTAATTTGATTTCAATTTTTTATTTTAATTAAATAATTATTAATGAATATAAATATAATTATAATTATAATTAAAATTTCTTCAAAATATATAAATTTCAAATAAATTTGATTTAATGGTTAAAATATATTTAAAATAAATATTAATATATAAATAAAAAGTTATTTTAAATTGTTTATTTTAATAAAATAAAGTATATAAGATATTAAAATAAAATAATTTAATTATAAGTTTGATCTAATATGTAATTATTATCAATGATATAAATATAACTAGATTGACATTGACATTGACATAAACTTGTTTTTATTTGAAAGAAAAATATAAATTGAAAACAAAAATTAAAAACCATAATATAAAAACAAAAGTGAAACCAAACGACCCCTTAAAATCAACGCGACTAACCAAACTATTAATACAATAAGAAGATCTAAATTCAATTTTTTTTTATAATTTCGAAGGTCACTATATATTATTTTGTAATTTTATATTACAAATGTTGGTTTAATGTTTTTGTAAACAACTAAGAACATTTTGTTTTTCAAATTATTCTGTCAACTTACCGTGCTTTAATTAGTTAACAATAGTCTATATTAAATTTAAAAATTTTGGTTATTTGGTAGAAGACCTATATTTAGACTTTGACAACTATATTATTTAGAGTTAATTATATTGTGCGGTACTTAGGTCCTTTTTTTATTTTTATCCCTAGTTTTTCTAAGTTATTATATGCTTCTATGTCCTTTATATTATCATTATTTGCAGTTAATAAACTAATGAAGCATAAGAAAAGGATGATGTTTTCATAATTTATGTTTTGTAACAAACTACGTTTCTTGGTTATACCACATAATAACTAATAATATCTCTTATAATTTAGCATACACGATGTCGCTCGAGTGAATCGAAACTTCTATCATCTTGCTTACTGGCCACTCTTACTTGACATAATCAATTTTCGTTGCCCTCTTAAGCTTTTGGCATTTGATGGAAGAATTGGGATATATTTAGTAGATTTACCTCTCATTTAACAACAAAGAATGTTAGTTTTCATTAATTATAGTTGAATAAATTATTTGAAGAAAATTTTTTATCTTTTAACCTTCAATATTTTCTTAAATTTCTGAAAACTAAGGTTTGAATCATGGTTTAGGGTTTTGCAATAGCTGGTGTAAGTTTGAATGGTAAGCTATTATGAAACAACCTAATTTTTGTTGTTGACAGTTTAATTTCAAATTTTCTCTATAAATACACTTCTGATAATTGTTCAAACAAATCAAAATGTTTATAGATGGTGATAACAAACATTTATCTCCATTAATGGCTACCTATATTAGATAATTAGGAACCATGCCTTAAGCTATAAGTTGGGATTTGTTTAAACATTTTTGGCAATAAGTGTCAAAAAGTTGCTTTAGAAGAAGAACTGAAGTATATAAAATGTCCATGTATTCATATAGTGGCTATGGCAATTAGTATCAGCACCCGAAAATTAATGACATGAAAATTGTAACACTATTCATTTCTCCTTTCTAGTCATTTGTGCTGTTCTTACTAGTATCTTCCAGTGATTATTAGTCTCAATTGATTTTGCTACTCACGAGGTAAAGTATGTGAATAGTGTGCTTTCTTCAATGAAAATGAACTCTAGAATGAATCTATTTTAGCTAATTTCTATCATATACATATAAATCTATGTAATATAATATTTATTAACAAAAGTGTTAATTTATTATAATAATATGCATGCGAGTGATCTTAAAAAAGATGCACAAAGCAAATTGTAAGCTTATTTTTTTACTAAAAAATGTTGGAATTTTTTGAAATCAAAAACTGTCTAAAAGTAAAAAATATGGACAAAGAAAAGCATCTAAAAACTTACACAGAGCATCTAAAATAGCATTTATATGTGTAAGAAAATAGTCGAAAATGTATGTTTTTGACGCATTTATGTATAAATAGATTTTTTATGCTTAGATTTTCGATACTTAGATGCATAAAAAATGTATATTTTTTCAACACTTAGATGTGTAAAAAATGTGTAAATAGATTTTTGATGCTTAGATTTTTTACGCTTAAATGCATAAAAAGTGTATATTTTTTCGATGCTTAGATGGTTAAAAATGTATATATTTTCGACGCATTTATGTGTCTAAGAAAACCGTCAAAAATAATTTTTGTGTCACTTGTTTTTTTTACGCTTTATCACTACAAGAAAATTTTCATTTTGCGATGGAAAATACCGACGGAAAATACAAATATTCCGTCGGTATTACATCTTACAGACGTAATGTATCGACAGATAAAAATGTCAGAGAATCGGCCGTAGCTAAATTTACCGACGGTATAAGAATTTACCGTCTGTAAATTTAGCATTGGAAAATAATAAACCATCGGTAAATATACTAAAAATGTACCGACCGTAACATGCGTTCCGTCCGTAAATTTACCGACGGTTAAACATTTTTCGACGCTAAATTTATCGATGGTAAGTTCTTTAACAGTAGGTAAATTAAGCTACGGAATGTTATTTACTGTTGGTAAATTTATCGACGGTAGCATGTTTTCCATCAGTACGGTAGCATGTTTTCCATCAGTAAATATGCTGAACAATTACCGACGGAATTTAACATCCGTCGGTATATTTTATGTATTACCGATGGAATATAGCCTTTACTGTCGATAAGTTATTTAGAAAGTTACCAACGGACGTTTATTTTCATCGGTAAATTTATTGCTTAAAATTTTTTTTAAAATATATTGTCATTATATTTAAATTATAGTTAATACATAATTTTAATAATTAAATATTTATAATATACATTTAATTTGGTTAAATAGAAATTTTG
>JANIIA010000010.1:4645213-4657341 GCA_027478495.1 Erythroxylum alaternifolium | reverse complement strand
CAACCACCAATCCGTGTCAAAAGAAAAGGTATTTTGCGCATCTTGTATGTTTTCGGTTATACATTATGTTGTGTTATAGTCTTTTCCGCAACGTATTGTGAATACTTGGGCCATACGCGATCCGACAGTGCATACACACAAACCACATTAAGGACAACATTGCTAACCATAATCTTACCAACTATAATCCTATCATTTTTCCTTTTGATCTCCACCTGATTTGTAAGTTCCTTGATAACTAAGATACTTACCCCATTATGTCTTCTCGAACTTCCTAAGTACTATAATTTGAACCCATTAATCTCCTTCACTTGAGCCCCCATTCACTTTGTCTCCTGGATGCATGTTATATGTGTCTTATACTTATCTAAATTCTTTACTAATTCGAAAGACTTCCTTTCAAGGGTCCCAATGTTCCAAGAGCCTATCCGTATTTTATCATCACCTTTTTTATTCTTACTCATAGAATGCACAATAATCCGGCCCATGTTCTATCCTTGATATGCAAATCCATCCCTCCTAACTCAGTTCCCCCCACATGTCCAAGGAGGCTATTCCCAAAAGTCCTTAGCGTCTTTCAACTTAAAAAAAAACTAGAGAGTAAAATACTAAGTAAGGGAATATTAGAGTAAAAAAGTTATTAATCCACTAGGCTCGGCTAATAAACCACTAGGGAAAGAAATTGGAAAAACAAAAAATAAGTAGAGAAAGTAGGCAATATATGTATAAGAATTCAAAAAAGAGACCTTTACCAAGTTAGAATAATAAAAATAGCCCAGACCCCCCAAATATAGGTAGCCAAAGAAGAAGATTATCGTACTAGGCACACACAAACTTAGAAGCTTAGTTTATACAACGATCACCAATAAATGCCATAAACGAACAAAGAAAGAGAAACCATAATAATATAAATAATAAGCATAATCAAAAAAATAAAGGAACATAATCACTAACAGTTGATCAGTAAGATGCCGAGTTTGTCAACAATATGTACACATCATAGGAATCACATATAAATCAAACCTTATAAATAGTCATAAAAAATATGCATTCAAGAATGAAAAGTAATAGTCAAAACATATATAGCACGAACGATGAAACAACTAGACAGTGATAGAGATACCGTTATCAGATCCTTGAGAAACATGGAATCTGATACGAGTAACGAGATTAGAAGCATAGATGAGCTCATTGATATAAGACGAGCTCATATGATATAAGATAATATTGAACATGATTAATTAATATTTGCTAAGGTAAAGGGTTTTAAGAGTTTATCTTAACAAGAGGGATTGTGACACCAAACATGTTATTGATCCAATTAGTTTTTCATATATTGTTTCTAGTCCTTTTATAAATTTATGGTAAGATGTATTGAAAGATAAAATTCACTCAGTCTATAAAGTGCAATCAAGTAGGAAATTTGTGTATTTACCTCAAAATTATAAGCATGTTAGTTATAAATGAGTTTATAAGACTAAAAAGGAATCCTAATATAGGATTGAGTAGTATAAAGTCATGTTGTTGCTAATTTATTTAAAATGAAGGGATATACTTTAATGTTACCTTCTCTCATATATCTTCTAAACACCCATTTATAGTGATTATGACAATATTAGCTCAGTTTTATTTGGATCTACATTAGATGGATGCTAAACTATATTTTTTAATGGATACTTTTATTAAAAAGTCTACATGGTATAACATGAACGGTATCAAATCAAAGATAAAATACATGGTTTGTAAATTCAATAAATCCATATACAAATTAAAACAAACTTCCTGTTTATGGTACCTACAGAATAATGATATAATCACTTAATTCAGTTTTGCAGAAAATAAAGATTAAAGATGCTTAATAATACAAGGTTAGGGATAACAAGTTCATTTTTCTACTTCTACATATAAATCATATCTTTCTTACATCAAATAAATTGGACATGTTGCATATGGTTAAGTAATTATTATACAAGCTTCTTGACCTCAAAGATTTTGATGTATTATCTTTCATCCTATATATTTAGTTTCATAAAGACAGATCTCAGAACATATTAGGTATCTTTCAAAAAGCATAAATTAAGGTGTAATGGAAAGGTCTCTTATAAAAATTTGTGCAATATTAATCTCTCATAGAGAGGAGGTTATCTTTACTACAATGTTCAAGGAATGAAGTTAAAAGATATTTCATGAAAAATGTTACTTATTCTAGTTCACTTGGTAACCTGGTGTATGCTATTGTATTTGTTAGACTACATTTCATTTATTATTATTATTTAAATAGATATTTATTTAACCTAAGTATAAATCACCACATTTTAGTTAAATAAGTTTTGAGATACCTTTATACACTGACATATAAGAAACTTGAGAAATTAGAAATGATAGCAAATACAAATTAACTTTACCATATATGTAAATGATAAGAAGTCCAAATTAAGTTACATTTTTATGTTGGCTAATGGTGTTATTTCATGTACAGTAGACACTTATGATCTCCTTTACTATGAATATTGGGTTTTTTACATGTCATGATGATAATTCAAAGGTAGTTGGTTAAGAAAATTGATTTCTAAATTATCTATAGTTGATTTAGTTGCTAAACCTATTCAATTGTACTGTAATAATCATTCTAAAATATTGTTTAATAATTATAATAAAAATATCACAAGGTCTAAGTATTTGAGGTTAAATATTTGACCACAAAAGAACTTATATAAAAAGATTTGTTAGACCAATGGAGGTTGACAAATTAAATCCTTATAAGTTTTGATAATAATAAAACTTAAGGAAATGGTTAAGAAATAATTTCAGGTTAATTGGATTAAAATGAAACTGATGAGATGGAATACTAGTCGACTAATGTTGGTACAAGTTGACTATTATGTTGTTGATGAATTGCAAGTCAGATGAAAATTATATATGAAGATCAAGTTTGTAATAATGAGTATCAGAATTAAACAACATGAAATTCATGAGAGAAGATCTTACATGAAGAATTCAAATATGTATCTCAACAATCAAAGATTGGAGATTTTAAGAGATCTGTCAATTGGAGAACTAGACAAGTCGACTATCATGTTGCAAGTCGAATATCATCAATCAGACCTGTTAGTTGGATAAATGGACTAGTCGACTATCACGCTATTAGTAGACTATTCGAAGAGCGGAGCTGAAAGATTCATGAAAAACATTTGTGCTAGTCGACTAACACTTGGAAGACAAGTTGACTATAATGTACTAGTCGACTATTACATACCGACTAATTGGCTATCAGTTATAGCTGAACAAAATTTGACATTGTCATTTGATTTCAAACGGGAGAAAATCATCATACTAGGAGAGTTCTACAATGGCTAGGAGAGTTCTACAACGTCTATAAACATCTTGAAGCCTGCAAATAAAAGACTTCACTTCAGAGGATTGATTACACAAGTCCAAAGAGAATCATATATGCTATAGTTCAAAATTATCCTCTTATTGCTCTCAATTTGCTTTTGGCATATTCTAATTGTATTCAGCTGTACTGAGCTTTACTACTTCATTACTATCATTGTTAATATTGTGATCTGAGTGATTAGAGAATAATCGCTTGGAAGGTAGGATTTGTGTCGGGAAAACAAATCATCTTTAAGGTATAGCTTGAGTCGAAAGTCAAGTTGATTAGAAGAGTTCACACTGAACTAAAAAGTGTGTAGTAAAGAGCTTTGACAAAATCCTAAGTGGGAGCTTAGGTAGAGGACGTAGGTCTTAGCACCGAACCTCTATAAATATTGTGTTTGCCTCTCTTCTCTACTCTTTTACATTTCTATTTATTTTGTTTGTTTCGTATGTTTTAATTCTCTATTTTGTAGCACTTTGTGCAAAATTCAAAAGATCTATTTAACCCCTCTTCTAGATCGTTTTTACTCATATTCCTTCGTTAGGTCGGGGGTAACTTGAAGGTTTTTAGGGGTCAATAGATGTTAACTTTGCAATATTCCGGTAAGTCTCTTTTTTGGTTAACTTTTATCCAAATCTTTTAAAGGCTATCCTTTGTAGAGGTGACTGAGGTTCAAGAGAGCAGGTTACGAGGCAAGGGACAAGAGGGGGTTGGAAAAGAAAAACTAGTAGCAAGGGATGTGTAAATGGATGACCAGAATTAGAATTAGGAATGAAAGAATGATTTACAAGGCAAAAAACATCTTTGATAAGAGAGAAAAAGGAGCATCTCCCTCGTTAGTTGGAAGTAAAAAGGCTTGGACCTTTTTGTCACCTCTAAAAATATGATCATAAACATGTTGCTGAGAACTTACGAAAAAGTGATTCATTACCGAAGACAATTGCAGTAGTGGTACCACTCTAGCTATGTAGAGTAGAGTGCTACAGAAATGGATAGTCAAAGTACAAAGAATAGTTGAACAAATATGAAGCGTGTTATGACCTGCATTCAACAGCATACACTATCTGTAACACGATCTTTGGAGCAATTTTCATAACAAAAAGGATTCTTATATTTTCCCCTGCAGAACAGTGGAACAGGATTCATACATCATTATATGGAAACTACTACAATATGAGACTTACGCCCACCAAGGAGTATCTCCAGTTCTAAAATCTGTTTCAACCCAGGGGACAAATACCACCTTCCCTTCATCTATATCCGCATGAGCCAATGCAAGAGACTGTGCCAACAAAATGGAAGAAAATGATTGTCAGGCAAGCCAAGAGAATTTTCATTAATAATATAGAGTGCTTCAACTTCAAGTATGTTCAGATATTATTTCAAGTATGTTCAGATACTATCGCGCGTGTGATATTGGTGCTTTTACTTAGCATCAATGTGTATTGAAGAAATAACTCATTTAGGAGAACCTTTTCTACATTCCAAACGTCAGAATTCAAAAGGTAAAATCCTCTATTCCAAGTGATCAAAGAGATGCATTTTCTGTATCAGATGAGTTTTTGAATTACTAATATACTGCAGAAACTATTCTAGGCAATGTCCTTTCTTTTTTGGTTCATTTAGAATTAATACTCCGTGGATTGATGACAAACAATTTATAGATTTAAAAGAGTTCCTAACTAAACAAAATAGAGAATTAGAGATATCTTTACTTCGTAATAATTAAATCAAACTTTCCAATTCTAGTAGAATTCTTTACAGTCTTCTACGTACTTGAGAGGAAAAAAATGTACCTTTTAAAACCATAATAATATGAATACGTTCCCTTCAAAAAGGTGATGCTTTCAGCAATATAGAAATGCATTCTACTAAATAGGTTGCCAAAAGGTGATACATACTGTTACTATTCTACATTAAAAACAAACTACATTGAAATTCTCTCATGATTGGTCATATTACATTTTACAGTCTAACAGACAAATCGTTGGAAACTAACTTAATGATTAGAAAGTAGTTCTAAGTTCCAAGTTCAGTGGTTTGAAATGATATTCAACCAATCACGAAGCAAATGGTTTGATTTGCTTACCAGAGGAGCTGGACCTCTTACAACTTTTCCTTGTTCATTGTATTGGGATCCATGGCAAGGGCAAATGAACTTGTTCTCAGCTGAGTTCCAGGGCACAACACACCCAAGGTGTGTGCAGACACCATTAATCCCATATGTTGCAAGGGTTCTATCTTTCTCCACAATAAGGTAGGTCGGGTCTCCCTAAATTCCATCCAAGCATTTAAACAAATGTCATTATTAGAATGCTTCTACACTATATGAATTTTCCAGACACCCATATGCATATAGTTTCAGCCATTAAAAAAGTAAATCTGCTTGGAAGTACTCCAAAGAGCTAAAGTTCAAAATTTTCAAGTAAAGCAAAATGGTAAAACTTTCCAATTGATCCCTACTATTAGAACAAAGGGATAGCGTTGCTTTAAGGGGAAAAAAATTGTCTTCCATTTATAAAAATTTCAGCATGAAAAACTAATAAAGTTTCATCACCTTCAATCCCTGAGTAAGTGTTCGGTCTCCAGGTCCATGAGTCTTGAGCCATTGTTCTGCAACAACATCATTACCAATAGCGTCCTTCGCAATGGTACCCCCACCAGCACCTCGGTTCCTGACATATATTTCGAAGCAAAATGGCAGGAGGGAAGAAGTTCACTATAAGCAAAAACTTTCACGGAAGTTGACAGAATAGAAATTTCCAGGCAATTTGATGATTCGTAAATTGAATCAAAGAAAGACTTTGCAATAACACCCAACTAAACTGACTGGTTATTTAGCATATTCTTTCCTGCCTCTAGAATTGTTTACTGCATATTTTCAGCGAAGATTAGTGCCTCCCTTTAACTGTAGCACGTATGAAAAATCATTTTTTAAGATTGGGTGAAAATCGAACTTAAAAATAGCAATTTGGTTGCGTTTGAGGAGACATACAAACACAATCAGCAATTATAGTTATGGTTTGTTCCTTTTTGAATGGGAAGAAAGTATTTGATATAAACGGAGCTTAGTTGGTAAACTTGATATAGTCCAAATCCCTAATCAGAATCTTATAGTTCTGATTACAATTAGAAATTTTAACAACAGCGAATACAAAGAAAGGAATAAGTATAGTACTTTCGAATTTTGGAGGATGAAAAGAAATTTCTGCTAACAGCCACTAATTTCCATGGAAAGGGACATGATAACACCATTCTCTGCTTCTTATATTAAATTAACAAAATGTTCATCAACAAGATACAAATGAAAAGAATGATAAACAAATGCAGAAAACAAAGTTCTGCGATAATTTCTTGGGGGTTATAAAATAAAAGGTAATTATTCTTACCCAGGTGGAACAAAGAAGTAGGTATAAGGAAGCAGCATTCCTGCACTGGGGAGTGAAATAGCGCCAAGAAGAAGAAGGTTCATGAGCTTCCTCTTACCCATGTCAGGGACTTTATCAGCAGGAATACTAGCGGCCTGGCATACAATTCTCATCCGTTTGTCCTTTGATACCATATTAGTCCTCGTTAGCTTCGCAAACCCGGCATGTGTGGGACAAAAGATGCCACTTTTGCTGGAGCATAGCTGGTAAACGATAGAAGCAAATACAAATATTATAGCAAAAATCTAAGTGAAATCAAGATAAATAGAACATGAGGAGAAATGCTTCATGTGACATTCACCTGTGAGGGTGTTGCGGGGGGAAGAGTAGTGGAAGCCATGGATAGGATATGTTTGGATAGGATATGTTTGTTGAGTGCAAGGGATGATATTGTGCGGAGTGATGAAGTGCAGGGACATGCAAGAATACGGTCAAAACCACAACGACCACAACTGTACTAGATAAGGCGCGCATGACATTAGCCATAGCCACATGTTCATAGATGGCGCTGTGTTTTAGCATAATCCTACTAATGTACTGTATACGCAGGCTTGTGACGATCCAGTATGGACTTTCTTCTATGTGTTCCATTAAATAACTCGAATGATGGTCCAGTTGCTACTCATCTGACCTTTGAGGCTTTCTTGCTCGGCATACGTGGTTCGATGTGCTAATTTTAAGGCCTAAGCCTTTCAAAATCACGGTCCTTATTCCCACCATTGGCCCACAATGAGCGTCCATGCTTTATCTACATTAAAGATGCCTATTTAGATATATATTATAAAGAAAAACAAGTACTAATTAAGAACTTTCTGAAGGTTAGACTTCAAGATTATCTGCCTACATTTGGTGTCAATGGCCAGCCTCAGCTGGTTGAAATTTAATGCAATGTTTCTGTTACGTTACAGACTTCGAATTTGGCATTATAGTGTTTTCGGAACCAGTTAGGAGTACACTTTATTTCGTTTGTTTCCGATTGTAGGTTATACATTCTAAAATCTAAAGTCTCCGCTATAACCACGCCTAAATTCTTGTTCGTTATTTTACTAACTTTATGCTTTATAACAATGCCTTCCAAATTGGAGTAAATAAAAGAAGAAACAGTGCATGTCGACAGCAGACAATAGCTGCAGTCTAGACTAGAACTACAGGGAATCAAAATGATGGTGCCATCCGCATGAGGGATCGGCGTCAAACATGCAGTCATCATGTGATACCACTCATTCCTTACTAGCATGCAAATGCAAATGCAAAAAAATCAAACCCGACTGTTCTAGATTTACCACCTGTTTTTGTGTTTGTAATTTGAGAAAAAAGGGTCAATACGAGTTTTCCAATGAACGAATTGAATATGTTTCAGTGGTTTCTTCAGACTTTCTCTTGCATCAATACAAAAGGGAAAAAAATAACAAAGGGTTAATCCTCCACTGTTTTCTTCATTGAAGAAAGACACCCAACATGCAAGAAAAAGTAAAGAAGAAGAGGGGAAAGACTATGGTATAGGTTAACATAAATATGGAAAAAAGAGATGGATACGAGATGGACCAACGTTAAAGCAAACCCAAAAAAACATTGGAACGTTCTTCGAAGGCATTTCGAACTTATGAAACCCCAAAAAGCTATATATTTGGCTAGCTTCTTCTGTTATTCCTGGCTTTTTGTCTCCCTTATCAAACTAATTATACATGTACTAATTGAGGTGTTTCCTATTCCTTTACCTGTACCTATTGTCTTACGCTACATTTCAAAGTTGGAAGCAATATGCAAGGTATATAGTATTTTATCCAGGAAAAGGGAATCCTATAATTAATAACTAGTATTAGCCTTTGTAAATCATAAGGGCACTCATAAAAGGCAGATATCTAGTAATAAGAACACTGCACGGACGCCACTTCCAGTAGAAGGTACAAGGTATTTCTCAGTCAATTCCCTCGTCTTCGTAAAACTGAAAGGACTAACTAAATTGTGCTAAAAAAAGGGCTATCCTTTCATAAATTGTTTGTCATTCATATTTCATAATGCCTGCCTCAGGACTTTCCACTCACTTTTAAAGAGTAACTAAAACTCAATCATGTGCACAAAACCATCACTAAATTTTGAGAAAAAAATTGTTGTATTAATGACGATACTAATTAAAATACATTATCTTAACAAGAAATGAAGGTCAAACCTTCTAAATAGAAAGTAGAAAAGATTATCTTTCAAAGCTGGATGCATCTCTAAAGTTGAGGGGTCAAAGAAAAAGAAAATGGATAGGTCAAGAAATTCGAAAGTAGTTGCACTTGAGAGCATTCTTGGTTGCCTTTCTCAACTTAACAATGACCAAACATATCATTGTTTATCTTTTGTATTCCCACTTCCTCTATGGCTGCACCTTTAGCTTTAACGCATTGATAGCTTATGAGTGCTTCAATACAAGTTGATGGGGGTCACATTTGAGCAGAGACAAACAAACCAGAAGGTCGTCTTCTATTCAGAAGGTTGAGAATGATCTGTATTTGTCTCAGATCTGCTAACAAAAAGTGCACGGAGAATGTCTACCGGATAACCTGTCAATCAAAGTAATGAACATAGAACAGCCAATAAGGCCCAAACTTATGCAAATTGATATTTTAATATAAGATTGAAGCTCTGTGTTTGGATATAGTATCGATATCTACATACAAAATATATGCAAACTTATAATTATTGTAAGTGTTGAGTCACTATTTTTCACCGATTTAATTAAGTTTAGACATTCCTACAAATGAAATATAATTCAAGTAAATACACTAACTTACTTTTGGACTCCAAACAATAACATTATCAAAATCAACAAGAATACTTCCGAATATCAAATTACTCAAATGATATGGATGACTCAAAAATAAATCGAACAAACAATTTTAATGTGAAAATTATTATAGTATAAAGGTAAAAACAATGAAACAAAACAAATTGACAAGAAATATCCATTAAATCAAAAATAAAAAGATACAAGCATTTAGATTTCATGCTATTGACTCTAACTAATAACGCTTCACAAAACAAGCACAACTAATCTCTCCCTGCTCTAGGATTGAGTATAAATTGATGTGTATATACATATATATATATATATACAGATACTACTCCTAAACTATTAATAAAAATCAAACTCTATTAAAACAGTAGTTAAAGAATGCTATTTGGACTATTAGCCTCTTATTTTGTCAAGCGTTTCTATCTCTTCTTACTTTTGCCTCTAAATAGATCTTTTAATTCACAAAAGATAAGGTTCTTATATCACTCATGGTTGCCCACACAACCATGTATGGTGATTGTGTGAGCCTCAAAACTCGATGTCATAAAGATACATGATTCTAGTGACTAATACGGTCAGCGAACACGACAATGTCAAAGCAATGACACAAATATGTCTTACTTCACATGGGCATATCTATCCTTGAAGTCTCTTGATTAAACCCATTCACAGTTATAAAGACATATATAGTCATCCAAACAATCGTTTCTACTATTGACAATACCATATGCAGCCCAGGCATGGGCGTGTGCTCCAGAAACAGCTTTAAATCATCATTTCATTTTATAGATCCACTCAATCTTTGTTCTTTTTGATCCATGAAGATAGTTAAAACCTCCAGAGCTCAAATCTAGTTGTATCAAACAAACAAACATTTGTAAAATGGGACTGGATCCCTAAAAATCTCCCTCAGCAGCCCGTTTTAGAGAAGAAATCATCCACCTTAGTGATCATTTGAAAACCATTCTAGTGAGCTTACTACAAAGCTCAAGCTTGCTTTGAGGTTCAACCTTGGTTAGCATATCAATGCCATTCTTGTTTTTATAAATCTTCTTCAATTTCATTTGTTGCTCCTCGACTATATATAGCAAATAATGATAACTTACATGAATATCCTTGATATCAAAATGATCATAAAATTTTTGCTCAAATTCATGGCACTTTAACTATCACAGAAAACCATGTACTCATCTTGTTCCATGTTTAATTCTTAGCGAAATCACTTCAACCAAAGCTTCTCCTTACCTGCTTCCATTGTTACCATATATTATGCTTTAGTAGTAGACAATGTTATACATTTTTGTAATTTAGATTACCAAGAAATTGCTTCCCTGTTAAATTTGAAAAAGTAATATGAGATAGACTTTTTGTTATCAAGATCACTAGCCATATCATTATCAGTGTACTCTTCTAGAATTGGTTTACAACCTTAAGACATAAACACAATCTAGACGTGCCCTGCAAATAATTTAAGATCTATTTCACTCCTTCCTAGTGTACCTTTCTCGAATTAGATAAAAATTTGGTTACCAATTTAACAGTGTGTACAATATCTGGTCCAGTATATATTATAACATATATTAAGGAGCCAACAACAGAGAAATGTGGAATTGAGGACATATCATCTTTCTCCTTTTTGATGGTAAGATAAGACTGCTAGTTTAACTTGAAATGAGCCAGTAATGGCATACTAATAGCTTGACACAATATATTTTTCTTGTGATAACCATAACTTTGTAGACTTTCTATCAAGAATGATCTCCATGCTCAAAATCTATTATTTAGGAACCAAATCTTTCATATGAAAGGATTTAGACAAGTCCTCCTTTAACATGCAAATCACGTTAGCATCTTGTCCAACTATTAACATATCATCCATATACAAAAGAAGTATGATGAAGTAACCAATAGGAAATTTTTTGAATTACATGTAAGGATTGGTTAACTTTCACTTATGACTATTGCTTTTCATAGATGAATCAAACTTCTTATACCACTACCTTAGTACCTATTTAAAGCTATAAAAACTCTTCTTCAACTTACGAACTAAGTCCTCTTTTCCTTTGAATTTGAAACCTTCTAACTACTTTATGTATATCTCCTTATTAAAGTTGCCATGAAAGAAAGCATTTTTAACTTCAAGATGTTCGAGTTTAAGATCTAAACTCTTAATCATACCTAATATAGTGTGTATAGCCATCATCTTGACTACTAGTTAAAAATCTTGCCAAAGTTGATAACCTTTTTTTTATTGTGCCCCTTCATCACTAGTTTAACCTTATGCTTCACTAGCTTGTCACCATCTTTCTTGATCTTAAAAACCTATCTATTTTCTAATGCCTTCTTGCATTTAAAACACTTCACTAACTCATAGTTCTTATTCTTCTTTAAAGAATCCATCTACCCTTGCATTGCCTTGAGCCAAAAGTGTAACATCCCGGTCTCACCTAACAGGTCGGATAAGGGAAACGGGTCTATGAGAAGACCAATGAGAGAAGTCAGGACAGACATATCGCATGCTCATGCAATTGTGAAAATG
>JANIIA010000010.1:4519501-4542522 GCA_027478495.1 Erythroxylum alaternifolium | reverse complement strand
GCATTCTTAATATTCAAACAACCTGCAAACACATTAAAATCACCCAACCAATATGAAATTTGAAGAGAAAACAAGTTAAAACTCAAACAAAATCCAAATAAACACCAAGAAAACTCAAATCAAACATGATCACAACCAAATAAATCAAGCAAACAAGTAAACAAAGACAAACAAAAGAAAGGTAAACATGCTAAGTTAAGGTCACTAGCTTGACCATTCCATGCATTCATGAAAAAGTAGAAGAAAGGAAAGGGATGACTTTCCTTTCTTGTGAATATGCCCCTCCATAATATAGCTTGCATCTATGCCTATTGACCTTGAATGCTTCTTGTCATTTTCCAACTCCAAAACTTTATGGGGAAACACTTGAAGGATCTTGAAGGGTCCACTTTATCTTGACTTGAGCTTTCTGCAAAATAACCGAATTTGTGAATTGAATAAAATTACCAAGTCTCCACTCTTAAACTCCTTCTTTTTGATGTGAGCATCATGCCACCTTTTGGCTCTTTCTTTGTGCAACTTAGCATTTTCATAAGCTTCTAATCTCAACTTTTCCAATTCATCAAGTTGTAACAATCTCTTCTCACCTGCTAACTTCCATTCCATGTTCAACTTCCTAACTGCCTAATAGGCCCGATGCTCCAACTCTAATGGTAAATGACAAGTCTTGTGATAAACAAGTTAATATGGTGTGATACCTATCGGTGTTTTGGAAGCTGACATATAATCCCATAAGGTATCATTTAGCTTCAAAGCCCAATCCTTTCTTAAAGTGCACATTACCTTCTCTAAGATCTTGTTTACCACCTCCACTTGGCCACTAGTTTGGCAGTGGTAAGGGGTAGCCACTCTATGATGAACATTGTATCTTCTTAGAAGAGCCTCAAATGGTTTGTTGAAGAAATGGCTTCCTCCATCACTTACAATCGCTCTAGGCACCCCAACTCTAGTAAAAATCTTCTTGATGAACTTTTGAACTACCTTGCCATCATTAGTTGGAATAGCTACTACTTCAACCCACCTGGAAATATAATCAACACCAACCAATATGTAAGTGTTACCTGATGAGGATGGGAATAGTCCCATGAAGTCCAAGCCCCACATATTGAATATCTCCACCTCTATTATGTTTAAAAGTGGTATCTCATCCCTCTCTGATATGTTGCCCACTCTTCGACATCTATCACACTTCAACACAAAATCTCGAGCATCCTTGAACAAGGTTGGCTAATAGAATCTGAACAACAATCTTGTTAGCTCCATAATGCCCTGCATAAAGCAAGCTATGACATTGCATCAAAATTTTGGGCATTTCATCTTCAAGGATACACCTACGAATCACACTATTAACACATATCTTATAAAGTATAGTTTCATCCCAAATATGACTAGAACATTGAAACAAGAAGCGCTTCCTTTATTGATAGAGAGATCAGAAAGAAGAATACTACCTAAAAGTTAGTTTACAATATCTACAAACCAAGGATGAAAATGATTGTCTACCATCATTAAAGCCTCATCAGGAAAGCTCTCCTTAATTTCTGCTTCTTCTTTATGATGTCCCCCTTTAAGTCGTGATAATGCTGTATGGTTTTGTATAAACTATAACTTGTGAGCCCAAAAGATAAGAACGAAATTTCTCACAAGCAAATACCACTGTAAGCAATTCCTTCTCAGTAGTGGCGTAGTTCAGTTGTGCTCCCATCAAGGTCTTGCTTACGTAGTAGATAGCATGCAACCTATTCTCTTTCCACTGGCCAAGTACACAACCAATAGTATGGTCACTTGCATCACATATCATCTCGAAGGGAAGAGACTAATCTGGTGATGTCAAAACGAGTGTCGTTGTAAGTGCCTTCTTTAACCTATTAAAAGAATCTAAATAATCATCATCAAAAAGAAAAGGCACATCTTTAACTAATAAATGAGTCAAAGGTCGAGCAATAAGAAAAAAATCCTTGATGAATGGTCTGTAGAACCGTGCATGACCAAGAAATGCTTGGATACCCTTGATATTGGTGGGAGGTGGTAGCTTTTCAATTACTTCAGCCTTAGCGCGATCTACTTCAATCTCCTTGCATGAGATTTTATGGCCTAATATAATTTCCTCTTAGACCATGAAATGAAACTTCTTCCAGTTTAAGACTAGATGAGATTTCTCACATCTTTGAAGCACTATGTCTAAATTAAACAAACAATGATCAAAAGAATATCCAAAGACATAGAAGTCATCCATAAATACCTCAATAAAGTTTTCATTCATGTCCGCAAATATGGCCATTATGTACCTTTGAAATGTGGCAATGCATTGCATAAACTAAAAGGCATCCTTTAATAAGCGAAAGTCCCATAAGGACAAGTGACTGTGGTCAACCTCCTTCACACACTCATCCACAACATCAATTTTCATACATACATTACCATCCATTAGTTTCTTCAAAGATTTTGACATATTAAATTCAACCTACTCATCACTAATTCTCAACACTTCCTTCGTGTTAATGCCCTACCAGTATTCATAAAGGGCCTACCCAAAATCAGTGGACAATTTCTATTAGCTTCAAAATCCAACATAACAAATTCAACAGGAAAAATAAATTTGTCCACTTTTACCAATGCATCTTCTACAACTCCAAATGGCCTCTTGATAGATTGATCTATAAGTTGAATTAGCATGGATATTGGCTTGACCTCTCCTAGTCCCAATTTCTTAAAAATAGACAAAGGCATTAAGTTAATACTTGCACCTAAATCACATAAGCATTTAGAAAATTCAAAGTCACCAACAACACATGGAATAGTAAAACTCCAAGCATCTTGTGGTTTTGAAGGCATTTGGCTTGATATGATCGAACTATAATTTTCTGTCAAAGTTACTATCTGATTGTCTTCTCAAGTGCGCTTATGTGTGAGTATATCCTTAAGAAACTTCACATACTTGGGCATGCACTCCAAAGCTTCAACCAATGACAAATTAATATGCAGCTTCTTTAGTTTCTCCAAAAACTTAGAAAACTAAGTGTCCACTTGATGCTGTCTCAACCTTTATGGATACGGAAGTTTAAGCTTGTAGGGTGGTGGTGGTACATAGGGCCTTTCTTCTTCTTTCTCTTCTTCTATCTCCTTGCTTTTCCCTTTTCCTTGTCTATCCTTTTGCACACTTGGTTCCTCCACCTGCTTTCCACTTCGAAGTGTAATAGCCTTGAGTTGTTCCCGTGAGTTGGCCTTAAAATTGCTTGATAGACGACCTGCACTTCTAGAAGATAAAGCATTAACAAGTTGACCTACCTGAACCTCCAAATTATGGATGGATGACGCATGGTTCTTTACAATATTATAAAACTTTTCCTCCATCCTTTTTTGACTTTCCTCCTGGCTCGAAAATATTCTCTTTTGGTTCTCTTCTTGAGTTGTTAGTTTGAACCCCAAAATATCCATCAACTTATCCATTTTGCTCTCCATAGATCCAAGTCGATCTTACTAAAATCCAGGAGGTCCTTGCGGTCTTACTTGGCCAACTGTATTGTTAATACTCTAAGAAAAATTTGGGTGATTTTTCCACCCCAAATTGTAAGTATTAAAGTAGGGATTATTACCTCTTTATGGTTGGCCCAAGTAATTTACCCATTCTGTACCACTGGCTCCTAACAAGAAACATTCACTTATACCATGGTTGTTTTGCCCACACAACTCATATTGTAATTGCATAGCTTTAGCTGTAGATGAAGATGCTCCTTGCATATTGCTCAATTGTTTGGTAAGGGTTGTGATCTGTGCCTGTAAAGCTATAATAGAGTTAATTAGGATCATACCTTTTTGCTCCTTTTGCCCTTGTCTACTCCTCTCACTTGACCACATACAACTATTATTCATCAATTCTTCCAAAAGGTTATAAGTTGCATCAATAGTCTTTCTCATCAAAGAACCTCCAGTAGTTGCATCTATGGTTCCTCTTATGCTCTATTACACCATTGTAGAATGTTTGGAAAAGGAACTCCCTCGAAAGATTATGTTGGGGAAAACTTCTTTGTAATTCTTTAAACCTCTCCTAGGCTTAATATAGATACTCCTTATCACTCTACTAAAAATTTGTGATTTCCTTTATGATTCTTATTGTCTTGGTCAACAGGAAGTATTTAGCGAGAAATGCTTGGGCTAGCTATTCCCAAGTAGTGATCTTCCCTAAACTAAGAAAGTTGTACCATGCCTTTGCCCGATCTCTCAAAGTGAAAGAAAGCAGTCGCAACTTCATAACATCGTCAGACATCCCATTAAACTGGAAAGTGTCACATGTCTCCAAAAAAGTTGCAATATGGGCATTAGGATCTTCATTGGACAACTCATAAAATTGTACACTACTTTGAAGTATGTTGAAGAGTGTCGGTTTGATCTCGAAATTATTAGCTTGAATTGCTGGCCTTTTAACTTTTTGAGGACTAAAACCTGGCCTCATAAAGTCCATCAATGTCCTCTTAGCTCCTCCTTGCTCTCCTTCTTTTGCCATATTTCTTTGTATAATGTCTTGGCGCTTCGCTCTTCTTAACTCTTGTTCGTGACTTATAATATTGGATAACTCTTCATCACTAAATTCAGTCAATCTTCACATGATCCTTGTGTTCATGAACCTACAAATACACAAAGAAAAGTATCAAAAACTCTTATATCAAAGTACTTCAAACTAAACAAGATGCTAAATAAACAATCCCCGACAATGACACCAAAAACTTGTTAAATGGAAAACAACTACTAGTTTTACGCTCAAAACTGCAAGTATATGGGTCTTAACTTGTAGTAAAAAGCAGATATCAATCCCACAAGGATTGTGCTTAGGCATCACTTAATTTAGATTGATCTTTGTGTAAGAACCAAATTTTTTATGGAAATAAACTGAAAAATTAAATTAAATTAAACAACTAACAATGTACAAATGATAATGCAAAAATGTGTTAACTACCCTCTCTCAAGATGTAATTAATTGTCCCTAGCCAAATTAAATGGAGATGATTAAGTAATCTCTTAATCTACAAAATCAATTCACCAATGCAACTAGTTATGAAGTTATCCTATGGGTGATCAACTAATTAGCCAAGATCTCTCTCTAACTAATCAATTAACTTGATGAATGCAGATCTATAGAGTGTCAACTCTCATTGTACAACCATCCACAAATTACCCAACTCAATCTCTCAATATATTACAAGGTATAATTTCACCATTCATCAAAAGCTTCATTTATTTATATCAACAAAATCAGAGTTCAACAAGAAGTTTAAAAGTAATCTCTACAAATAAATCAGTCACTCATGATGTCATTAACATCCCCAACAATCAAATAATCTATTATATAAATGTTAGAAGAGAAAAACGAAAGAAAACTAAATGAATCAAACTCCTCCTCTTCTTTGCCTGAATCTAGAAAATCCGGCATTGGTATGCTCTTTTCCCAATTATGAATGAAAAATCTTGATTCTCTACTCCCAAGACTTAAACTCTGTGTTTTTACTCAAGGAGGCAAGTCTCCACCGATCCACTTTCATCCGTAGGGATTTATAGTGTTATATAGTCATGAAAACCTAAAAAATAAGTGAACACCGCATGTATCTTCGGGTTAGGCATCCCACGATCGTGGAAATTGGCGTCAAACCCACAATCATGGGTTCTTGTGTTATAATTCCTCCACTTCTCTTCTCCTCTTTTAGTCTTTAGCTCAATTGCAAAGGTGGTCATCCTCCATTCCTACATTAAAATGATCAATTCTTACCCTACATCAACATCAAACATAAAAGAACAACAATGAAGATCAAACTAAACAAAAACATACAAAATAAATTCTAAAACACTACAATAATAACCTATTACAGAAGAAACACATGCCAAATACTTAACCGAGAACCAAGGAAAATTTTGCACTTAGAGCCTTCGAACTGGATGCTTAGTATAATAGAGAATTAAAGCGTGAATACGATGTTGGCAGCTAGGAAGGCTCATGCTTCGGTTATATATAATTCAGATAACTAAATACCCATTATTATATCTATGAAATTAGAAGAGATTAATTAATTGAAGAAGAAATTAATTGAATAAGAAACAATGTACCAAGTAGAGATTTCCATTTGGCGGTAACGGCCCAAAGATAAAATTCACATTCAGCATATAGACAAGACTCTAGGAATGTTTCATAGCCTAACTGGACAATTTCATTTTCAATTCTTGCATCACTTCGTCAAATAAACAATCGAAATCAGAGACATAAGGTGACATAAATCCTCCATCATGCTCGAAGCATAATTTGTAAGGATCATGGTTAACAATATTATCTGCAACAAAAGGCTCAGTCCAGAAATCTCCGCTGGAGTCATCATATGTTTCAAATGAAGGAAGATTGTCTTCTGCTGTCCAGTTTGGCTCAGATGCAGTCTTCGGAGCTGAATCAAACCTCAACTGCGAAAACATTGTGCAGTATGTTTCCGGGGATAATGGAGAGCTCTCTAATATCGTATGAGAGGGAGTGTTGACAAGAACACTTTCAACTTCTTCTACACTCTTGCTAATTCCAGTCCCGGAAGTTTGGCTGGATAGTTCTCTCGTGTTCGATTTGCTCTTGTTTTGCTTCACTCGCTTCTTTAGATGAGTGTGCCAGTAGTTTTTAATTTCATTGTCTGTCCTTCCTGGTAATTTTGCTGCTATTGCAGACCACCTGCAAATGAGCGTCATTCACTAATCAGTGACCTGGAAACAGATTAAGTGAACTAGGAGTTTGTAGAACTAGGAAAGGTTCACTCGTTCGGGGATGATTTTATGATTGACTACAATATTTTCACATAGTATAAGAAGAGTTTGTAGAACTAGGAAAGGTTCACTCGTTCGGGGATGATTTTATGATCGACTACAATATTTTCACATAGTATAAGAAGTTAACATGAATGAAATTGGGAGCAAATCCATGGGAAAGCGGCTGCAGAGAGAGTAAATCCATACTTGTTCCCAATTTGTTCATGTAATTGCATAATCAGATCGTCTTCTTTTTTGGTGTAGTTCCCATGTTTTACATCTGGTCGAAGATAATTCATCCATCTTAATCTGCAACTCTTACCACATCTTGATAGACCTGTTTATTGACAAAAATCAGCATCTCAAACATAAGCACGCAACAGTTGCTGCAAAGATATATCGAGTATCTTTAGGAAGAGAAATCAAGAAAAGTTTAATTTTCTCGATCATCTCGAGGATCGTCTAAAACAGTGAAGAATCCAACTCAAACCAACATCAGAATAGATGAATGATTCTTTGTTTTACGTAAATCCTCTATAATTGATCTAATTTTTGTTCTCTTTTTTGGCAATGAGTAAGAAAGAAAAGAGTTCCTTACCGGCAAACTTGGGAAGTTCTCGCCAGTTCCAGTGGCCGTATTTCTCAATATAAGCTTTCAATTTATCGTCCTCTTCTTTGCTCCAAGCACCTTTCTTGACTCCATTTTTGTCAAAAGATGGAGCTCTCACCATGATGTCTAAGAGAAGTCTGATCTCTTGCTACGACTTCCAACTAGGTAGTTCATTACCTCCGCAGCACATCCGAGATTGCTTTTATAATTATACCCCCTATTTAACATTAATTGCAAAAATAAATTAAATTACCGAAAATTACTGATGTCAATCTTTCAGTGGTGGTCCTTTCATTTTGTCATCTTTAAGCGTAGGCCCGGTAGAAAGTGATGAGCAACTAACTTCAATTTTCAAAATTAATAATTTATTTTTCCTAAATACTCACATGCATGCAATGCATAAGAAACAGAGAAAATCCATATCAAGTGGCAAGTGTCAAGTATAGTGTTCTTGGAATAAAAGTCATGGTCGTCACTTTATGATGTAAGCAAAATTTGGTGGCCCTATGCCTTAATGGTGTAATTGCAGCATTGCCATGGCGTTTCCTGTTAAATTAAATGCATTCCTTGTCTCAAAGCATCAGTGTTGAAAAATCCATGATAAGGTAATGTTTAGGAGAGCCTGACGATGGAACTGCAAGGAATTGTGCTTACACGCTTCCTGTCTCAATAGATATTGTTTTTCCTACCTCACATTAATCAATTAAATTGCCTTAAAATAGACGAAAAAAGGAAAAAGAGTCTCCACCTATCCTTCTTTCTTGTTCTTTATTTTTTGAGATAAAATTAATTGTTTTTGCTTCCACTTAGGTTTCAAGAAAAGACACTGATACTGCATAAGCCTGATATCACATGAGACATGCATTCAAAACTCTTCAATTTTTTAATGTTGCTATCCCCATGTAAACTTCTTTTTAATTATACATAGTTATAGATAAAACATGTCCAAAGGTGCAAACAAAAGAAGGTTCAATATGTTCCCATTTACTACCCTACGATAAGTCCAACTGGTAATTAAGGAGGCGAGGGTCTCTTTATGTAACGGCCCCTAAAGTCATATTTTCTTACATGGACAACTGGATATTTGCCCAAAAGAGCTTTACTATAAAAAGACTAGGAAATACCAAACGAGCCACTCAAGTACAACCGCTTTGAGGTCTGGGACCTGGGTCCCGAAAATAAGTATTAGAAAATAGATTTAGTGGCCGAATTACACAAATCAAAGTACTGTAAAGGCTAAATAATTACTTTTCCTTAAAAGATTTCCTTAATGCACATATTAATAAGTTCTTCTCCTAGTTCTTGTGTTCACAGCTTCAATTCACATCAGATATACTTACTCCATAAATGATGTCGGTATTCTCCTAAATTTTCCAGTGTTCACAACGTCGAATTTGGACAATATGCTATTGTTTACTTAAGGAATAATCTATTTTACATAGTCAAAGATTTAACTGTGACTTTTCACTAATTAAAACGTACAGGTGAGTGAGTGACAGCTGACCTCTCTTTACATTTTTGCTTTCCAAGTGGTTTTTGCCGCTATTATTTTACTGATATCCTTCTATTTCTTGGTAATATTATATTCAGTAATCATTTATCATGTGGTAATATTATATTCAGTAATCATTGATCATGTGGTCAATGCTACGCCACCTGTTGCAAAGTGATGGTGCATGAACTTCTCCATCAGTAGAATCCAGAGATATCTAATAATAAAGAAAACTGAAGCTAAGGTTGGATAATTGCGATAGGCACGGCGAGGTGTCAAAACCATAAAAGGCTTATATATATTTCGTCCCAATTATGGTGGGTAAAAATGGACTAATCCGCTATTCATTTTGGTTCCGTTTGATTCACATGGGTTAAAAGTCAGTTTCTAGAATCTATCGGAGGGTGATGACATCGGTGATTTCTGTTTATTTACCAGATTCATGTAGCCTATATACAACGACAAACAACTGTTTTTCTCTCCAGGGATATGGAAATTTTGAGAAAGAGCATGTTTAGTTGAGTGAGATAGTTATTCTAATATTTGATGTATTACTAATAAATAGTTATTTTTTATTTGGTTAGAAAATAATATGCAAAATAATTAATCTTATGTTCAATTATTTCTACACTTTCAAGAATAGTTAAAGATATTTCTTCTATGTCTTCACCTATTTCGTAAAACGCAGAATTAATAAATATAATAATAATAATAATTATTATTATTATTATAAGAAGAAGAAGAAGAAGAAGAAGAAGAAGAAGAAGAAGAAGAAGAAGAAAATTATTAATAATAATAAGAAAAAGAAAATTAATAATAATAATATAATAACAATAATAAATAATAATAAATTAATGATAATAAAATAAAATATAATAATAATGATGATGATGATGATAATAATGATAATAATATTAGTGGAGATTATAATGAATATTTTGATATTTTTGTTAGTTATTCCTTTATCATCTTAAATTTATATTTTTAAACTAAAAATTAACATACATTATTATAAAAAAATTTTATGAATAAATTAAATTAAATAATATATATTTTATTTTATTCTACATCTATTTTATTTTTAAAAATAACTATTACATTTCTTATTCAGTCCGTATTTTTTCGTTGACATATCGATAAGAGGATATCGATAAAAGGAAATAAATTTATTTGTAAAGGACTTCTTAACACGGTAAGCTAGGCATCGCTGCTTCGCTTTACCAAAAACGTGACTATCATGTGTACATAAGAAAAGAAGAGATTCTATGGCTGGACTTGGTCCTAGTGATAAGCATAGAGGGTGGAATAGATAGGAACTCTCATCCGTTTGATTTGATGGCTAACGTTGGGTGACGTATCCAAATGATGTAATATTCATGACCAAAGATATTGACCATCGAGTGACAAAAGATCGAAAGCACAAACGAAAGAACCAGGCGGTCACTAAACAGATTCATTTCGCACTTTTCTGTCGTTTATCCTCAAGTTTTCACGATTTCATTCACGTTGGAATAGAAAAGGTTAACACGCGTAACGCTTGCATCTGCTAACGCCGACCATAGCGTCAGAAATGAGAACACTTGACCTCCACGCGCTGATTCCTACCTCATATTCTTCACGTGCTTATTTAATTTGTCGGATCGTGAAAACAATAAATATTGGACTTGGATAAGATCTCAAGTAAGACAAAAATGCATTTTCTTTAGTGATAATTACAATTCAATTTATTTAACATGTGTCTCTATACTATCATGGCAATTTTTAATTTTAAGGGAATACTAATCTATCACTCGAGCTAGGGATAGTAATTTAGGTTCAAAGTTCGGTAATCTCTTGGGATTTCTTATTCAGGGCAGAGATTGGCAAAAAAATTACCCTATAAAATTAGAAATGGGGTAAATACAACCTCCGAAACAGAGTCAGGGACAGGGACCGGTTAAATAATCCCCATCTTATGGAGATTCCCATTCACGATAATTTTAAAAATATATTATATATTTTTAATTTTATACTCTTTACTAAATTTGATAATTTGATCATATACTGAGTTTTGAGAATTTGAGATTGTAGTTCAGGAAGATTACTATTAAATTTTTCAACATAATAACTTTTTTTATTGCACTATAATATATTTTATAGAAATATAATGATATGAACTAACTTTATATAGTTGTAGAGTGAAAATTCAGAGATTCGGGTCTTCGCGGGAACTTCACAAGGATCTCAGGAATGGGGCATAAGACAAAAATATTCCCACTTCAGAGATCGGGGATCGGCGATAAGAAGTAGGGGTGTTGGGCGGGGATGGGGCGAGGTGGACGCTTGATATCGATAGCCAAAAATTCTTTTATGAGCCTCTGTTACTAGTTAAATTATTTAACACTTAATGTAAACTAAATTGTAGCTGTAGATTAGTCTCTACGTGATTGTATAATCCAATATGATTCACTGAAGATGATTCGTCAATTAAAATTTAAAAGGACAAAACATATCAATATTTCATTTGGTTTTGTCGATTTCAAATTAATTGTTTATTACACTCTCTTATCTTAATTTTTTCCATTAAAAATATTGAATGAACACAAATGTATAGAATTTTTTTCACGTAAATAATCACATCACAAGAGGGTGATTAAGGATTACAAGTGATATGTGCCAAATAGATTCATTTATTAGTTTATTATATTTATATATCATTATTTATCTTAAAATATAATAATATTTAATTAATAAAATTAATAGATAATTCGTTATATTATTATTGTTATCGATATACATATAGATGTCATGAGGCCCGGCCCGGCCTCAAAAATAGCGAGCTGCGGGCTGACCCGTGGCTAGGGTGGGCCGAGATGGTCGGCCCGAGGCTCGGCCTGCAGATGGGCCAACCAGCCAGTGCTCAGCCAGTGGCTCGGCGGGCTAAGGGTGGGCTCGGCCAAACTCGGCCCGTCCATATTTTTTTAATATTAAAAAACACAAAACGACGAGCTGCGGGCCAAACTCGGGCTAAAAACGGGCCGGGCTGAAAATGACATCCTTAGATATATATTTTTTTAATTTGATCGAAATTAATTTTTTAATAATTTTTATTATTATTTAATAATACTAATAAATAAGATTACTAATTTCTTGTTTTGAATTTATATTTTATCATAATTTGTTAACTTTTTAATTACTCCCTATGAATTGATTGTTCACATAGATAAAGTTCTTTTCTAAAGAAATTGAATTATATTAAGCCTTCAAGGCATGCAAAAATACAATAGAATTGTATCATCAAGTTGATCATATTCTTTAAATTGAGTTGTCAAGATTAAAGTTGAGCTGAATTACAAAATGATGTTCATCTCTTTACACATATATCACTAAATATGCCTTTGAATATTGCTAATATGGAACCTAATTTTCTGAATGAGTTCCTTGTGGAACGTCTCTTGGTCCTTTGTTGCATTAGGGAAAACTCTCCTGTTTCTCTCATCTCAAGTGGCAACTACAATGAATGTCAATGCAACACAAAAGTGCCATCTTATAGTACAACTTTGATGCTTCATGGTAGAGCACCATTTAGTTATTCCACTCCAATTATTTAAAACATTGCAAATATGGCATAAGTGCAGTAGGTAATTCCAACTTTTCTTAATGAAATCAAGTTAGAAGAATAGATGTTGCATATTTTCCTCAGTTTTCTTACATAAGGCACACCAGTTGGGATTTTGCAAGAATCTGGACAATCTATCAAATATGGAAAGCTTGCATTTCACGGCCATCCATAAAATTGTGGATTCTCAAGGATTGACATATTTATGCTATGCCATACCACTTTGGTCCAAGGAACAATACTTATTCTACCTCTTAAAAACTTCCTACATGAATGGTTTAGAAAGCTTCCTGAGCTGGTTTGTCTCCACATGATATTATCCTCATTTTCATTGAGGTGAGTATGCATAAGTTCCCTTTTGATATGTCCTGGAATAGGGTAATCATCAAGTAGTTACCTATTAGTGAGTGTAGTTGCAATTGAACTATTATTATAGACCATTTATTTCAACATATGCATAGATTCATAATTCTAAAAAGGCCCAACAAAGAACCAATTATCATGCCAAAATTTGGTGTTCATGCCATTGCCAATGAGGTTGATAATTTCTATTCTAACTTTTTCTCTTGTTTTCAGTATGGTTTTCATAGGAATTTTGAATGTAGAAAGTTAATGGATAAGGTTTATTGAAACTTTGGATAAGCTTAAAGACTTCATATGAGATTACTAAAATACATGACTTTGTTGTGAAATTGGTGAAATTGCAAAGAAGGTTGGTATCTTTTACCAAAATTTAAGTATGCATACATTATGTTTATCAAAAATGTAAAATAATTTAAATACATGTTTAGAAAATAGAAATCAAAAATAAAATATTCCATTTTCTAAGCTAAATATTAAAAAATAATAATTTGCCTCTTTTTATTTATATAATCTATTTTTAACTAAAACCCCAATAATATTCCTTATTTACATACAATAAAAACATATTTGTTTAAGTATACATGTTTGGTAAGAGGGAGCTTAGAGAGAGAAGTCAGAGCTTCTCTCTTCATTCTAGCATGTATGAATGTTTTGCATGGATTCTACTAGAGTTAAGTTCAAAGCCTCTCTATTATTAGAAAGCTTCAGATTTCTTAATTTTGGTTCTTTTCTTAGTTGAATTTTTATCTTTCCTTACACCTTCTCCTTTTATTCTACCTTATTTCCCCCTCATTCCTCTTCTCTACCTCTCAGTCGACCTTCCTTTCCTCAATTAGTCACTCCTCTCTATCTCTGTTTATATACTTTATCATATATACTCCTGAGATTCTTCTTGTTCACTCTAGTTTTTACTGATCCTTAGTTGCCTCCAATCTTTTTCATTTTCCCTCCTTCCATTATGCTTTCTAGCCTCTTATCCTTTAAATATTTACTTATTTCCATTTTTAGTGTATATTGAGCCTTTAGCCTCTATCATTTGTCCAATTTTCCCCTCTTCTCTTTATCTCTTCCCTTTCGCTCTCTTAGGCCCTAACAATAACAATTCAAAAGCAACGATTTCAACTTTAGCTGTAAGATCATATTACCCTACCTCACTCCCATCCCTCCCTTGATTCTCCTAACAATATCTCAATAAAAAAGACTTGGCTTAAAGTTTTGAGAGTTGCTACTCCTTAGCAAAAGCTTTGGTGCTATCCTCCCAAGCTTGAAAATATTGTTGCTATTGTTCACCCACATGACTTCAAGTAACTTTCATGTTTATTATTAACAAGGAAAAGAGTGTGATCATCTTATCACCAAGCACACAATAATAACTTAAGTGATCATCTTATCACTAAGTACAAAATAATATCTTAAGTGGTTCTCCTCCTTGGTAGGCTTAAATTCCTATAGGCCCCCATTAACCTATTTAAGTATTCCAAATAACTTTAAGAAGCCCCTCCTACATTGATTATCTTCCTCTCATATATTAAAATGTGAATTACAAACTAGTACAATAGGAGTTTCATAAGTTGGAATATTGGAACTTGTTAACTCTATCTTGAATAATCTCTAAGTATATTGGTCTTAACATCTCATGCTTCCCAAGGGCATTATTAAGATAATTGAGAGGTTAACGAGAAGCTTGCTTTGGTTAGGAGATAATTCCAAGCATGTACTGCCAAAGTCAAATGGAGTGAGTTTTGCTTTCCAAAGGATAAGGAGGTTTAGGAATCATTCTTAAAAGGATTACCAATAAGATGATTATGATAATTTGGAGGCTCGTTAATGATAAGCAAGGTTTATGGCTTAGATAGTTACATTTTTCTACCCGAAAAATACAAAATTCTAATTTATTAATCCAAATTGCAATGCTTCATGGACAATTGTCTAAATGTTCAGGCTAAAGGAGAGAGTAAGAATTTTGATCAAGCATCAAATTGGTAATGGTGAATCTACTAATTTCTAGTATTGCTAATTGGCCTAGCATGGTCCTGTTGAGGAGTATTTGAATTTGATGGCCTTTACAATATAATTCTAGAATCTGGTTCAACCAATGAAATGCTAAAACACAAGAAAGATTGTACTGAATTTCTTACAAGAACATCTTTTACTGCAGTGATTTTAAACACAAGCATTCTCACTGACAAGGAGGACATTATTTTTTTTGGAACAGAAGCACAAATGGTAAAGTTCTCTAATGGTTCTTGTGGGACATTATTAGGCCCAATGATCCAAACAATAAATGTTATAAACTCTTCTAGTTTGCGTAAGCTAATCCTAGATATGATTTAACTTTTTTGCTTATAATAAAGGGAAACTTTTCATTCACTAGGAATAATATAAAAAATATTTTTTAATCATGTAGATGAATTTGTAGAGCATCTACTTTTCAAGCGCAAATATTCCCCCTTCATATGAAGAGGTTTCTTTTAGCTAAGTATATTACCCCATCCTCCTACTAACTAGTCTAATATCGTACTTTGGTCATTCTAAAACCATAACATCTATAAATGGGATATGCTAGTTTGCAAAAATCTCCCTAGGAAATGTATTTCATGTCTTGTGCAGAAATAGAAGAATATAATGATCTTTTAAAAATAAGCTAAGTACAAAGATGTCATTTTCCATAAACTAATTGAGCCAACTAGAGAATAGCTAATCATCCACAAGATTCACCTAAAGTGTACCTCAACTATGATTAACATATGGATTTTTCATACATAAATCAATTTAAATGCAAGCCGCAATATAGAAATGTAGTATAATGGACCTTGATACACAATAAACATGGTTGGGATCAAACGTATTTGAATTGTAGTACCAAGTGAAATTCTTGTTGCTCTTACAACATGAGCTTGTGTTTTGCTTGGTTTCTTTAGCTCACTCCTTAGTTTGGTTTGCTTAGGAAGTATCTTATAGAGTTTTCTTTGTGAAAATAGCATGGCTTAAAATCATGTAAGTGTTGTATTCACTTTTACACTTTTCATCAATAAAATTATTTAATTTCTAAAAATTTAAATTTTTATGAAATATTTTTTAAAATGATATTAAACATATGTCCAAAAGAGAGAAAAATTAAAATTGAAATTTAGAAAAACAATAGCCTTGTATTAGTATGGCATTTGCGATTTTTAATTAAGAACATTCTCATATCCAGCCTTAGCAATAATAATGGCATATCTTCATTTCGAAAAATAGTATGCTATAAAAAATATTTTTCAAGTAAAAATTAAGTGCGATAATTTTTTAGGAATATAAGCACTGTAACTACTTGTCATACTGCTAAGTAAATATATATATTTTTGTTGTCTCAAATGAAACTTAAAAAGGTTATTTAAGTAATTTTTAAAAAAAAGTTTTGAAAATCTGTGATTAAATTAAGAATTGAACGTAAAAATAAGAAGTAATTTCAAAGAGTTTGATTGACCTTTGACAAGTGTCACTCTCTGTTAAGAAGAGAACTCACTTAATGATGATTTTACTTACTAATCAGAATGCAACGTTATGATTAAAATTTTAAAAAATTAAATTATTTAATTAAAAATATTATAATTAATTTATAATAATAAAATTCTAGAATTAAGATTAAGGTGAATAGATTTTCTTAAAATTATCATACAAAAAATTTTAAAATTCAATTAGTAATTATTATATAAAAATCAATCCCTTATACAGATCATATTGCCGTGCACATTCAAGTGTAACGATACAATATTTTTACTATAAAAATATGATAAATTAATTATATATGATCAATAAGTTTTATACAAAACATATTACTTTTAAAATATTTTTAAAATTGTTTTTTCACAATTAAATGTAACCAAACTAAAATTATTTTAAAATTAATAATTTTCTTTACTTAGATTTAAATTGTTGTCTTTTTAATTTTTATATACATAAAATATATTACATAATTGTTATCATTAATATTGCTTTACATTAAACAGGAATAAAAGTTTACAAGCTTCTTAGCTGATCGGCCAACGCCTTAAACCTTTAATACTACAATCTAGGACATATGAAGTCGACATTCGAATTAACTTCCGAGGATGTAGTTACACAAACCACGAATCTGGTCATTATGCATTCTTTAATAATTTCTTTAATTTTGTTAAGGCTAATTTTGTGTTCTAAAATGGAATAGCGTGTTAATTGGAAAATGAAATCATGAGTGAGGATAGTCAGTAGATTTTTGGTAAACTCAATGTTTTAAAAAATTAGACTGGGCATCGAACTGGTCAACGAAAACGTTCAATCAATACTAGATCACTGTAAATCAGTATATAATAAATAAGAAGTAAAAATTATAAAAATAAATAAAGCTATTATAAAATAAAATGTCTTATTGAAATAAAAGCTCATTAATATATCTATTAATATATAATAAATTAATAATAAATATAATAAGTTAAACTAAAATTGAATATAAAATAAAATTTAAAATATAACAATAATAATAATAATAATAATTGTTTTTCTATATTATCATTTATTTAAAGCCTCGTAA
This sequence comes from Erythroxylum alaternifolium, assembly GCA_027478495.1. NCBI lineage: Eukaryota > Viridiplantae > Streptophyta > Magnoliopsida > Malpighiales > Erythroxylaceae > Erythroxylum > Erythroxylum alaternifolium. The sequence continues at coordinate 4,525,136 of JANIIA010000010.1, read as the reverse complement.
AAATCGAAGTATATTTAAAGAAGGTCAATAGAAAGGACTCTAACTTTATTTTAACTTCTTTTTTAATGCCCTTTAAATATTCTTCTTTATAGTTTAAATATTATTTTAAACATATTATTAACTTATTTTAAACAAAATTACTTATATATACTAATTAATAATTTAATTTATCAAACAAATTCATGATAAAAATAATAATTAGTTTCTAACAATAATAATTTAAAAAATCTCAATTAAAATTATAAGGAGATAATAAAGAGCCGAAAATTTGATAAATATAATTATTAGTGAGATTAAATAAAATTATTATTTTTAAGGATAAAATAATAAATTATTTTTAAAAATAATAATTAAAATATAAAGAGATAAATAAAGAGGGTAAATTTTTAAAAATATATTTTATTAGTTAGATTATTTGAGAGAGTTGAAAAGGAAAAAATTTCATTACAAATTCAAAAAATTTATGAGATTTATTTGTTAGAAGTCTGAACTTTCCTACAGTCAACGTTCATTCTATAAAAAACTCAAAATAAACATGGGTTGGTGTGCGTGCTTCAGAGAGGAGGAAGAAACTTAGCTGTTAATGGTGAGTCGTACATTATTAAAGATGGTGGGTCTCAGATACTCAAAAAGGTGGCCATAACTTAATAGGTTTTTTTAAGAAAATTGGCAATCGGTCAGTTATTTTTATTCAAGTTATGTACACAAATTGAATTTAGTCGATTCATATTTAGTCTAGTTAAATTGACCAATTTGATCTGATTTTTAAAATTATTGAAAAAGCTTATAACACTCGGAAAGTGGTCAATTTGTGATAAAATGATTATATGGGTTTGTCCTTAGTTCAGCATAAAATCTGAAAACGTGGGATGGGGTTAAGGGATAAGATCTTCTAATCCGATTAGCATGTTTTTACTCTGTTTCATACTATTTCATCTACACATTTTTTTAATCCCACAAGATTCTCTTCCTGGGTGGGTTAAGACGTCTAACGTCCAACCACGAGTTTTAATGGCTAAAGTGGGATGACGTATTCATGCTGATACAATATTCATGACCAAAGAAATAGCGGACGGACGCTAAAGATGTGAACACGAAGAAAAAGACGAGTCAGGCATTAAATACGTTTCAGTGCTAATTATCCCCGGTTTTCTCGGTTTTTGAGTCAAAGTGGGAATGAGGAAAGGTCAATACGCGTAGCCCTTTGAGTTGCTAACCGGGTAACCCCTGCGTGGACATGGCAATCAAACGTGTCGGATGGCTAGGGGTTAGAAGACCTTGACCTCCATGTGCTGATTCCACGTCCAAGTCAGAACCTGATACTAAATTTAGTTATAATATGGTATTGTTTTGATTAATTTTTAAAATTAAAAAATAGTTTCTAAATTTTATAAGATCATAAAATATTCTCTTAATATATTTATTATATAATTTCAATTTTATTTTAACTCTGTCTTAAAAATTATATCAATATAATAACTATTTTTATTTTTATTAATATTGTTTATCATACATAAATAAAATTAAAAATTATATAAAATACTTAATTACATTAAAATCAATGTAACTCTCACACCAAATCCTATCCTACTATGATCAAAAGAATATATGATGGTTTATGAGATTTGCACAATATTCCAAGCCTCCTAACATATTTGGACATATTAATTAGTCATTTGAATTTGGATTAGGGGTCCCTTTCTTAAGATAGTAACAGGCGATTTGAGGCAAAATTATATTCCATTGATGCATTTCTGATATTGTACATGGCACCTATTATACTGTTACATTGAGTTATTTTTGGCAAATATACGGGACACTAATCATGCCCTAATTACAGTGATTTGTTCTTATCTTCTAATACTCCCCCTTAAGTTAAGTAGTGGGATCACCAATACTTAACTTGCTCAGTACTTCATTGAAGACTCGCCCATTGACTGCTTTTGTAAGGATGTCTGCCAGTTGGTCTTCTGATCTTACAAATGGAAGACTGATGATTCCATCTTTAAGATTTTCCTTGATGAAATGTCTATCAACCTCCACGTGCTTCGTTTTGTCATGTTGTACGAGATTCTTTGATATGCTGATGGCTGCCTTATTATCACATTTTAACTGGCACGGAAGTCGCGGAGCAAATCCAATCTCGGTCAACAGCATTTTGACCCACAAGTATCGAACAATCCTCAGCACTGCTTCCATGTGATCACACTGTGGCTGATGCATGAACTGACTCACGACCCCAACTGTATACGCAATATCAGGTTGCGTATGTGCCAAGTATATCAACTTCCCTACTAATCTCTGATACCTTTCCTTATCTGCGAGCTTTGCCCCTTCTACCAATTTTAGCCCATGATTTAATATCATCGGAGTATCACAAGGCTTGCAGTCCAGTAATCCTGTCTCTGCTAACAAATCTAAGATGTACTTCCACTGAGATATGAAGATTCCCCTATGTGATCGAAGAACCTCAATTCCCAGGAAATATTTCAAACCACCCAGATCCTTCATCTCAAATTCCGTGAACAACTGCCTTCGTAGTTATGCAATCTCCTCAACATTGCTTCCTGTTATGATCATGTCATCTACATAGATTATGAGACAAGTAATCAACTCACCCCGCTTCTTGAGGAACAAAGTGTGGTCTGCATTACTCTGCTTATACCCATATCGTCTCATGGCTGTTGTAAACCTTCCAAACCAGGCTCGAGGAGACTGCTTAAGCCCGTACAATGCCTTCTTCAGTCTGCACACCTCATTTTTCTGGAACTCTTGAGTGAACCCCGGTGGAGCCTCCATATACACCTCTTCGTTTAGGTCTCGTGAAGAAATGCATTCTTAACATCAAACTGGTGAAGTGGCCAGTCCTGATTCGCAGCTACTGAGAATAAGACACGGATTGTATCTATTTTTGCAACCAGTGAAAAAGTCTTCGAGTATTCAATTCCTAAGTCTGGGTGTAGCCTTTCGCCCCCAATCGAGCCTTGTATCTTTCTACTGTGCCATCAGCCTTTTGTTTTATTGTAAATACCCATCTGCAGCCTACAGGACGTTTCCCATCAGGAAGCTGACATCTCTCCCATGTCCCATTTTTCATCATTGCATCCATCTCCATTCTCATAGCATCCACCCATTTCGGCTTGTGCTGAGCTTCTTCAATAGTCCTCGAAACCTCCTCTGAGTAAAGTGTGGCAGCAAACACTCTGGCAACATCTGAGACACCCCCTGTTAGCCACTGGATACCTCGAGGCTCTTGATGTATGCTTTGGGGAGTATCGTTTCGGTGGCATCCCCCTGTTACTCCTCGGTGGAAAAACATACCCCATTGTCTCCTTTGTCTCATGATCTGGGTCACCATTATCTGACTCACTGCTACCCCCTTGACTGCCATGACTGAGTTCATTGTCAGCAGAAAAGGTATTCACGAGAGACTGAGGCTCAGGTTCACTTAACTCTTGACAGACACTATACAGAGGAGCATTGGAGGGAGTACTGTGCCTATGAGTAGATTCTATATTGACACTGCTGGCTCGTTGGCACTGCCTACTGGCTCTGTTGGGACAACATCTGGTAACATCGTACTATGCAACCAATATAGAGAGTCATCATCAGTGTGCTCCCCCTGACAACTATGTTGGTGAGCATAGTAAAACTCGGATTCTAGGAAGTCACAATCCATGGTGACATGGATGCGACGAGTAAGAGGATTATAACATCTATACCCCTTTTGAGTAGTAGCATACCCCAAAAATACACATTTAAGAGCACAAGAATCAAGTTTAGTTCTTTCTGTTTTAGGTATGTGGACAAACACAGAACAACCAAATATACGGGGTGGTAGGGTTAAGACTGAAGGGATAGGCACCTATGTAGCAAGGGTTTAAAGAGGTGTTTTATGGTTAAGTATTTGGGTGGGTAATCGGTTTAGTAGGTAGGCTGAGGTGGCCACAGCTTCAGGCCAGTAGGATTTTGGGACACGGGATTCAAGCATCATAGCTCGGGTCATTTCAAGTAAGGTTCGGTTCTTTCTTTCTGCTACACCATTTTGTTGAGGTGTATTAAGGCAAGTGGTCTGGTGAATGATTCCATTTTGTTGAAAGAAGGAACCTATGGACTGGTAAACAAATTCCCCCCATTGTCGATTCGGAGTATCTGGATTTTTCTGTTAAATTGGGTGGAAATCATATGATAAAAAATAACAAACTTTTTAAACACTTCAGATTTATGTTTTAGAAAATAAATCCAAGTCATTCTGGAATAATCATCCACAAAGGTCACATAATAAGAAAAACGTCTGGCACTAGGGTACGGTGCTGGACCCCACACATCAGAGTGAATCAGAGAAAATGCTGAATCAAGTCTAGTATTATTGGAAGAAAAAGAATTCCTATGACTTTTAGTCAGAATGAATGTCTCACAGGATAAGTGTTTGCTACTAATTTTAAACAAAGACAGAAAAAGTTTTTGAAGATAATTGAACGATGGGTGACCTAAGCGACGGTGCCAAAGCCAGATCTGCCTTTCTGTTGTCCCTTGAGCTAGCAAAGCATTACGGTGTTGAGCCACCTCATCAACATAGTAGAGCCCTCCGTGCTCAGTACCACGCCCAATTATCTCCTATGTATGAATGTCCTACAAGATGCAAAAGCCAGACTACATCAGTACTACACAGTTTAATTCCTTAGTCACGTGACTCAAGGATAGTAATTTGCAGGATAAAGCCGGCACATAGAGGCAATTCTTCAGTGTTAATGTGGGTGTGATGGCAACTGAACCGGCCCCCTGACCTTAGAGAGTTCCCCATTTGCCGTCTGTATATGAGATTTAGTGGGTGTGGATGGGTGGACTATATCAGCTGGATCGTGGGTCATAGTATCGGTTGCCCCACAATCAAATATCCATTCCAGGCTTTTTTGTGTGTTTGGGCCATTTAACAGTGGTTGAACTGCATTGGTTCGGGTAAAATGGGCTTTGGGCCAAGATGTGGGCTGGGATTGTTCACTATTTAGGTTATGAGGACCTAATTGAGCATTTCTAAAACAATTAAGGTCATTTTTGGCATCACAACAACCAGCAGGGTCAAATTGATCAACACAGCAAATTTTAGAGGTCAACTTATCAACAACACATACTTCAGGGGTCAAATAACAGAGCAAACATTAGGGGTACAATCATCAGCACAACAAACTTTTGGGTCATTTTCTGAAATCTGAAAACACCCAAGTTTAAAAAACTTAGGGTTAAAAATCGAAGGGTTTGAGAGTAATTTCCCAAACCCTTTACCTTTTAAATGGCTTTCTCCGCGGTTTTCCTGTATGATTGCAGCTGCTGTTCCTCTTGTGCCGCCTCCATTTCTTCTGTCTCCTTCAATGATGCTGCCATCTTCGTTGGTCATTTCTTGAATTCTAGTGACAGCCGCGACCTTGCCGCCTCCGGTACAGGTCGTTGCTGATTGCTTATGGTTGTCCTCCCACCATTCGGGATATCCTACCAAGTTAAAGCATGTCTCCTTCGTATGCTTGTGCATTCCGCAATGAGTGCAGTATAATTTGCTTTTATTGTAACATCCCGTTCTCATATTAAGAGTTAGGACCCGAAATTTCAGTACATAGGAGCTCAAAGAGAGATTAAGGAA
>JANIIA010000010.1:4507203-4519401 GCA_027478495.1 Erythroxylum alaternifolium | reverse complement strand
ATTCGAAATTACAAAGGACATATGATCTGCATTGGCTGCTCATTTTAGAGGTGCTTCGGTGACCAAAGTGAGGTCACTTACAATTAAGTTTGATACTTATAAGAAGCGCACAGATGATACAATACAAAAGCATCTAAGGAAAATGTCCAACATGGTAAGTGAGTTACATGATGTTGGTCATAAGCTTTCTGATCAGCAACAAGTACAAGCTGTGATTCTTTCACTGCCTCAGAGTTGAGAGCATATAAAGATGCACCTAACACATAATGAGAACATCAAGACAATGAAAGATGCTACGGTGCATCTCATCGTAAAGGAAGAGCGTCTAGAAGCCTCAAAGATGTCTTATGAGGTATATGCAGTTAGTTCTAGCTCACATGGAATCCAAGAAGAAAAAATGGAACCAACGTGGAAAGGGAAAGCGTCCCTTCAAGAAGAAGAACATGAAACATATGAAGTGCTATAATTGTGATAATAAGGGCCACTTTGCTCGAGATTGTATCGAGCCTAAGAAGGTACAACTTTATAATACAAACATTTATTTTGTGAATGTTTCTTGTTATGTTATTCTAACAAAATCACATCCTTTGTGGATTGCAGACTCAGGAGCAACCAATCATGTAGCGAAGGATCGTAATGCCTTTGTTGAGTTTTGTAAACTCCCACATGGTTTATTTAGGTGACAATTCCAGAGTTGCTGTACAAGGAATTGGTACATATAAATTGGATATACGTGGATGGCGACCCCTTATCCTACATGAAGTATTATATGTTCCACAGATTCGTAGGAATCTTTTATCTGTGTTGATATTGGTTAGATTTAGTTTCAATATAAATTTCCAAGGGGTGGAATGTTGTATCTTGGATCTATTTATTATGGTCATGGTTTTTTATGTGATCATTTTATAGTACTGAATATGTTTAAGGAAAATAATAATATTAGTTATTCATTATTTACATCTAGTAATTCTAACAGTGATGCAACTTTATGGCATGCTAAACTATGTCATATTGGTAAAAATTGAATTAGTCGATTAGCTAAAGGACTTTTAGGTAATCTAATTCAAGTAGATCTACCTACATGTAAGCATTATTTAACTAGTAAAATGGTGAGAAAGCCATTTGGAAAGGGAATAAGAGCTTTATATACATTGCAATTAATTCATTCTGACATCTGTGGTCCAATGAATATAAGGGCTAGACGTGGGGCAGTTTATTTCATCACCTTCATAGATGACTATATTCGGTATGGTCATGTCTATTTGATTTCTCATAAATCGGACTATATTCGGTATGGTCATGTCTATTTAATTTCTCATAAATCGGAAGCATTCAATTGTTTCATAAAATATATGAACTTGGTTGAGAATCAATTAGATAAGAAAATAAAAGCATTACGAACTAATCGTGGACAAGAATACTTGTCAGACAAGTTCAAGGCTTTAAGTGATGAGAAAGGAATAGCAAGGTAGTTAACAATTCCTAGAACCCCACAACAAAATGGCGTCGCCGAAAGATGAAATAGGATATTATTAGAATTGATTAGGTTTATGATGGCCTAAGCAAATTTATCAATCACTTTTTAGGGCGATGTGTTGCTAACAACCACCTATTTACTTAATCGTGTGCCCACGAAATCAGTTATTAGCACACCATATGAGTTGTAGACTGGTAGGAGACCTGATATGTCAAGTCTCAGAACTTGGGGGTGTGCAGCCTATGTTCATGATCTCTCTCACAAACATGCGAAATTAGGCCCAAGAGGGAGAAAAAGTATTTTTATTAGATACTCAGAACACTCAAAAGGATACATGTTCATTAATGAACAAAGTAATAAAGGTGTAACTGAATTTGAATCACGAGACGTAACATTCTTGGAGAATGATTTTCCTAAGCAAGGAGAAATAGGTAAAGACTTATTGTTATATGAGACGTTTGATCAGAATGATTCTGTTATGAAGAATAAAGATGAGGAACTTCAATCAAGTGGGAGTAATTCTATAGAAAGGTTCTCTATGATGACTGATCCGATTGGGAACAATCATATCCATTATGAATTTATTTATGATGAACCTCGTTTAAGATGAAGTAACGAGGAATAATTCTCTGATGTCGTTTTGAAATTGAAGGAGAAATTAATATGATTGTCCTGTAAGAGGAAGAAGAGCTAAGGAATATAAATGAGGCTCTTATTGGCCTTGCTAAAGAAGAATGGATGAAAGCAATGAAAGAAGAAATGACTTCTTTAAGCTCCAATCAAGTTTGGGACTTGGTTGACCTCCTTGAAGGGCAGAAAGCAATTGGGAACAAGTAGGTTCTAAAAAATAAAGCAAAAAACTGATGGCAGTATCGAAAGATACAAGGCATGCCTTGTAGCAAAAGGATATACACAACAGAAGGGAATTGATTATGAGGAAACTTTTTCACCTGTTGTGTATTAAAATTGATTTATGGCCTAAAGCAGTCTTCAGGACAATGGTACATTCGTTTTCATAACATAATCATTTCGTATGATTTTCAAATGATTGATGAAGACCATTGTGTGTATGTTAAAAGATCCAAAGATAAATTCATGATTTTATCTTTATACGTGGATGATATATTGATTGCTTGTAATGACTGTATGTTCCTTACGCAAATCAAAGATTAGTTATCATCTAAATTTGAAATGAAAGACATAGATGAAGCGATATACATTCTTGGAGTCAAGATTTCAAGAGATCGTTCAAAGAGATTGTTATCACTTTCACAAGTAATGTATATTCAAAGAATTCTTGAACGATTCTGTATGTAAGATTCTAAACCAATTGATAATCCTATTGCTAAAGGTGAAGGCCTTAGTAAGAGAAATTACCTGTCAATGCCACAAGAACGAGAACAAATGAAGAATGTTCCCTATACTAGTGTAGTTGGAATTCTTATGTACGCAATGATGTGTACAAGACCAGATATTTGTTACGTTATTGGAATGGTGAGCAGATATCAATCAAATCCAGGCCAAGCACATTGTAAAGCAGTAAAGAGAATATTGAGGTATCTAAAGGGAACCGTGGACTATGCATTATGTTATCAAGGCAATGATCTATGTATACAAGGATATACAGATGCAGACTGGGGAGGAGATTTAGATGAAAGAAAATCTACCTCAGGATATGTATTCTTACTAAACCATGGAGCAATATCATGGAAAAGTAAGAAACAATCCTGCGTTGCATTATCCACAATGGAAGCTGAATTTATAGCGTTCTCAACTACAGTACAAGAGGCTGTGTGGCTTCATCGATTCCTTGTGCATTTGGGAGTCACTAAAAGCGAAATTAATCCAGTGACCATCAACTGTGATAGTCAAGCTGCAATCGCTTATACAAAAGACCCCAAATTTCATTGTAAGACAAAGCACATAGATACTAAATACAATTATGTGAAAGATATAGTTGCACGAGGAGAAGTGAACATGAGATATATATCTACGCGAGATATGATAGCAGACCCAATGACAAAGCCAATTTCTAGAGATGTATTCATTGGGCATGTAAAGTCACTAGGACTACGTAGATGTTGAAATGTACTGATAAAACATTTCTCTATGTATGTTCACTCAGTCTAATGTCACTTGTTTGGATATAATGTATGATGAAAATTATACATTGTGTATCATTTGATTCATAAATAAATGTGATTTGTCTAAATATATTTTGAGATGAATCATAAGTATATAAGACGGATTATAGATTGGCCCTCTCACACGGGAAATCACCTCTAGTGTTTAATGCTCGCTAGGGATGAGGCATGTTTAAAGTTTATTATCTAGGTGATAATTGAGAGCGAGAAATTTAAACAGTAAATGCCAAAAGGAAATTGGTTCAAAGTGATTTAATAATCACTATATCTGTCTTACGTTGCCAGATGCGAGTTCTGAATATGTTTTGAGTAGATAAGTGAATTCAAGTTAAACATTAAGTATGTTTGAACTATCATCTGTACGGTATTTCTTGAATAAAAGATGTTTAAGTTAAACAAAGTGGGTAAATACCCTAGCATATGATTTATACCATGTGTGCAAAAACTGACCACAAAAAGGGATTAATGTAAGTAGCAAGATCTCATCTTACATTGTGTGAGACCCTTGAGGTTGAGGAGAACCTCATCATGTGCCCTTATGACTCTTATTTCAATCTTGAGAATTGAATTTAAGGTTTTCTTCTTTTGGTTATTGCCAAAAGATCATGCAAGATGCGATCCTATGGAATAATTCTAGGAAACCAAATTAAATTTAATTCAAAAGAGAATTGAGAACAGAGGAAGGTAGTTTATTTTAGATCATTGACTTACATGAAAAATATTCATAGATGGCCATAATCTCTTTAGTAGAGAACTTGAATACATTTATGACACAAAACAAAATTAAATGAGATCAAACAAACGTGCTAATGCGAGATATGACCTAGGGTATAGCATACAATGTCTACTCAAGGACACTTAAGTTCGAGGATCAATTTGTTAATCGAGATGTCATATACTCCTAACAAATATATGGCAATGTGTTCTCTTCGTATGCTGGTCACACCAGTTATTGAACTAATATGAGCACTGCAGAGTTTTTAATTAGAATAAAACCCATCATATGTGAGTGGGAGATAATGACTTATTATACACCCATAAAGGGTTTTTTAGTCAATATTCTTCAGATAACTACCAAAGGGAGTTATGTTTTACTTAAATGTAAAAGGACTAAAGAATGAATGATATAAATAGATTGACGTGTGTTTCTTCTTATATGATGGTCTTTTACATGAAGAACAACAAAAGATAAAAAGGTATCTCTATAATGAACGTTTAAGAAAAGTTCTTTAGCTGGTGGAAATTCAACACAATCCAAGTATGTGATTTTGTTTTGTATGCATATGTAAACGATCCTATGTTTCACATGATCTTTGTGATTATGTTTAGTTTTCTAACAGTTACTTTCTTTCAACTGAATTCAATGATATATAAATCACCAAATATTCTCCGCCATCATGCAAGGGAACAGTTGTGTATGCCTTTAGCACCATGAGATAGATGATTGTTATGCATTTAAAGCACATTCTATCAGAATGTTACACTTGGTACAAGGAAGAATAACATGGATAACCATTTTGAAGTAACATTGTTTTACATTTCAGTAATAAAATTTAGAATAATGTATATATTTACTTAGGTAAATGATAGAAAGTTTAAAAGTTGAATATTTAGAACATAAAATAATATATAAAAGCAGTTTATTAATAACCTTTTTTATCCTACATCTGATGTAGGCAAAAGATTGACAAAAAATATGATTGAATAGAGTGCAGATCATGTATGGGTAAGGAGAGAATGGAAAACATTATCAAACGTACCATGTTTAAAAAATTCAAAGGTTAAGGAAATAGAAGGAATGATAAAAATAATAGACTGAAATTCATTGCAAAAATAAATTGAACTAGTTGTAATTCAATATGTACAATTTTATAACTACAACTTGGAATAATTACTGAAAAAGCAAAATTACTAAAAAAAACTTCATTTAATTTTACTAGAAAAGCTTTTGAACAGGGAAAGGATTTAAAAAAATTAATTGAATCTTCTCTAACAAGACAAGAAGAAAACAAGAATAAACTTTTTTTTTCAAATTTCTTCACCACAAATAGATAAACTTTTTTTCAAATTTCTTCACCACAAACAATGAAAATCGTTTCACTACAATAAATATCACTTTTGGTTATGTGCTACAATTTAAAAATTCATAGTTAAAAGTAACATTTTGACTACGAAATTTGAAATTCATTGCCTATTGAAGCAGTAATTTAAAAAAATTTATTTCACAAGTTTTATAAGATTATTAGCTATGTTTGTTTAACTAAAATTTTATTTTACTAGCTAATAATTTTTTGTTGTTTAACTACAAGTTTATTTTCATAGCTAATAATTTTTAGTTACGCTTTTCGCTGTGAACAAATTTTCATAGAAAAATGTTTTTAGCAACAAAATAATTTTCATAGCTAAAACTCAAACCTATTCTAGCTATTAGTTACATTTTCTAATATTCGTAGAGAAAAAGTTTTAGCTACGAAAATGTTTTCGTAGCTAAAAGTCAAATTTGTTCTAGTTGATGTAGTTGAAAATTTATTTTCGTAGCTAAAAGTCAAAGTTCCAGCTAACGACTACAATTTTTAGTTTTCATAGGTAAAAGTCTTTAGCTACAAATATATTTTTGTAGCAAAAACCCACGAAATCTTGTAAACTAACACGTTCCTTTATAATTCCCCCTTCGCTAAAATTTAATCTTCTTGCCTTCTTGAATTTCATGAGAATTGTAAAAGACTTTTAAGAAAATATGAAACAAATAAAACAGAAAGGCACAACTAGTACTTTATTACGTAACTAATTGTGAAATGTCAACGTAGTAGATATTTTTTAATGCCAGAAATGAGTTTCGATGGGAGGTATCTTGTAAAATCCTCTTTGCTGAAGAACAAGTTAGTGCACAACAAATATGTTCACTAAAGTCTAACACCCCTTGCTTTCAATGGATCAATCTTTTTCTTCCAGGTTTTTGGTTTCATTCGACTGAACTCTATTTCTTTATTCTCTATATCTCATTTTCTGTTAAGAAGCTATTAGATGAATGTGTGATTGCATATACCATGTGTTATGTAAAGGATGCTCAAATCTTCTAAAGAAATTAGATGAAAATGGAGACGATAATGATGTCCTGATAGTCCGTGTAGGATTAGGCAAATCAATAATTTTGAAATAGTCATCGATTGCGAAAGCTCAATTTGTTCTTTTTGACGATGATGGAGCCATTCAGTTGAGTAAGCATTTGTTCGAATTTGAGTTTTTTTATACCATTTGATTTAGCTTATCTAAAACTCCTAAACTTTACACAATTTTGCAATTATAGCCTAAATTTTAAAAAGTTGCAATTAAATACTTGAACTTTTAATTTTTCTCAACTATAACCCGATGTTAGTGTCTTTGTTAATAGAGTTGACATGGCATTAACGGAGTTGACGTGGCATCAAATTTTAATAAAATTAAATAAAACAATTAATAACTTACCTTTGTCTACTTTTCTGTCACCCACCTAAAACCCTAATTAATTTATCTTTATTTTAATGAGGGTAATTTTGATAGTGTAGTCAAAGTCCCTCTTCTTCTTTTTTTGCACTCACTCACTCTAAACACAGTCCTATTTTTTTTTGAAAATTTTCCATTTTCTTTTCTCTTATTAACTTCATTACAAGAGTTAAGACATTTAGTGACAATTTTTTATGACTAACTATGATTTCATCACAAATATGAGGTTTTTGGTGACAAAACAACTTATTGACACTTTTGTTTGAATTAACTATGATGATTTATTTTTTTGTCACTAATATCATGGTAATAGTGACAATTTAGTATCTTTCACAATTAAATTGTCACTATTAATATATTAATATTGTCAAATTTTTATTTATAATTAAGTTATGTCATTAAAAGAATATGCGATTTGGTGCCAAAATAACTTTGGCAGGAATGAATTGTAACTAAGTCAAAATATATGTCTATTTGTTGTGACAAAACATATTTTGGTCATTAATATTTTTCTTCAGTTATGATGAAATAGTTCATTGTCACACAATGTTTTACTTATTGTGACAAAAACTTTTGTCAATAAAAATTCAATTAGTTAGTGTCTACTTAATATTGTCCCAACAACCGAACTATCATTATGGCCACTACTATTTGTAATTTACTGAAAGCTTTTTAATGATTAACTATGATTTTGTCATAGATATGAATTTATTTGGGAAAAAATAGTTGATTGACACTATTGTTTATATTAACTGTGATAATTTATGTTTTTGTCACTAATACAATGCTAATTGTGACAATATAGTATCTTGCACAATTAAATTGTCACTTTTAATATATTAATAGTGTCAAAATTTCTTTTATTACTTGTGACAATATAGTATCTTGCACAATTAAATTGTCACTATTAATATATTAATAGTGTCAAAATTTCTTTTATTACTAATTTATGTCATTAAAAGCATATGCAATTTGGTGCCAAAGTAATTTTGGCAGGAGTGAATTGTAATTGTGACAAAACATATGTTGGTCACTAATAGTTTCTATTTGTTGGGATAAAACACAGATTGGTGACTAATATTTTTCTCTTGCTGTGATGAAACGATTTACTGTTATACGATATTTTACTTTTTCTGATAAAAAATTTTTTCAATAAAAATTCAATTAGTTAGTGTCTACTTAATATTATCATAAAAACGAAGCTATCACTATAGTCACTACTATTAATTTGTAATTTTTGTGACAAGAAGTTTTGTTGTCACTTGATCAACTTTTTGTTACAAAGGTTATTGTCAATATAAACGTAACAAATTAATGATAACTATTTCTTGTTATAATAATATATTAAAATTAACCACTCTAATGACTAATTTTGTAATTATTGTACAACTTTTAAGGACTAGAAACTACTTATGATGATTTTTTCTTTAATATTATTATTTGCAAAAAAGTTTAAATATTTTGTTATAAAATATTCAAACTACATATATTGATAATCCAAAAGTAATATTTTACATATCAATAGGTATTTGCTAAACATAACATTGAAATTTCATCAAAATAAATAAATGTTTAAATATAATGAAACTCTTGATCCAAATATTAAGCAAAACTCTTAACCTATTCGAAATTTTAAAACAAAGTTCTTGCTATTGCTCAATCATTGTCATCTTTACCTTCCTCATCTTCACTTGCTGATTTTGTGTCATTGTCATTCATAAAAATAAATAATTAGAATAATATTGATTTAATTCAAATTTTGATTATATCAAAATTGGACTACTAAGTTAAGCCCTGATCATCTTTCAATTAGGCATGGTATTAAATTCATCATATAGTGTTGAGGTTTTAGTTGCATTATATTGTGAATTTGGTTTCTTCGTTGTAAATATAATCATAATTATAATTGTATGGTTCATAATAATAATTACTATTATTCGTAATTGGAATATAATTTATATTTCATAATTTAAAAGTCTTTAATATGATAGTAGACTAAATTCTTTTTCTTTTAATATATGAATAATTTTTATACGAAGTAAAATTGCAAGCTTTGGAGATGTTATCCTTCTGAAAGGGGAAAAAGTACATTAGAATTTAAAAAAATTATATATTGAATTTGTTTTTAATTAATTAATTTTAAATATGTAATAAATTAAATATATATTAAATAAGTGATTTATAGAATCTTGAAGGAAAGTTCCTAAACAATCCAACAGTAATAAACCTTTAATATTGTGGACACAACTGCAAAAAGCCATGAAAGCTCGATCAAAATTTAAATTTGAAATTGACTAATCAAAAGTCGATATTATGGGAAAAAAGAGTATGACCACACCGAAGTTTATAGGGTGTTCCATCACAGTCTAAACTCAAGGTTTCAATCAAAATAGTGACGTATTAATATATTTATAGCCAATACGGTAACATTACAAAATAGGATTTATAAATTTGCATTTTCCAAAATTAAATGAATAATTAAAATTTAATAACCTACTACTTTGTATATTTATATTATGACATCGTTTCCACTAGCATTCTTTGATGGTAAATTTGTGATGTTATTTTAAGTCTGATGCAATGTCTTGGTTTAAGAGTAGCAAATAGACTAAGGAACCTTTATACTCTATTACAAATTTTCATGTTTATATGTAGCTATTTCCACTACACTACCCCACCAGACCACCATTATTACCAGAATTAATATTCTCTTGATTTTTTTCTACTAACTTCGGGAATTTTATTTTACCTTTCTTCACTTCCTCCAAGTCCATGCATAGTGACCTTCTTCCTCCTTTTGGCCTCGTTATCACCACTAGTCCACTAACTTCACTCTCCCTACTAAAACTATTACAATGCCCATAATTGTTGATTCCCACGTAACAATACTCTTCGGCTTCATTTGGTTGGCAAGAAAGTAAAGTGAATTTAGAATCTGATTCTTCGAAAAATAAATCTATGAAAAGTAAAGATATTTACGTATTTGGATACTTATAAGAATTCTAATAGGAAAGTTGGGTAGATTTTTATTATATTGTTTGGTAGGCAATAGTATTTTATGAAATGCAATTTAATTTTGACTTGTGTTAGTAATTATATCCCTACAAATCGAATAAAAATTGAAATCGTCAAATAATGTTAATTCGTAATACAAGTTATATTATTAAATATTAATTTTTTTCATTTATGATATTCTAATCATATAATACCGTTATATTATATATATAATATTGAAAATACTAAACTAAGTACAAAGATAAATCTTAAAATTCAAATCAAATAACAAAATTTTTTCTAATCCAAAAGCTCATCAGGACATTGTCTTTAACTAGTTTCTTTAAACAACTTCCATCTATCGTCACCTCCGCTCTACTTTAACTAACATTTCCTCTTTTTCTCGCTCTCACCGGACCTTATCCGCCATTGCCCAGATAATGCTAGGAACCCAATTACACCTTGGTTATGCTTATGGTAGTATATGGGCTTTTGTGGATCAAAAAGATGCAACCCTTAGTTCTAGTATGACCCAAAATTCGACAAAGTTTTGTTCTTTTGGCTTGCCTTCTGTGTGACTGGGTTATGGTGTCGTTGTGGTCGTCAGAAATCCAATGTCATTTGTCGCAAATATTCTCGTAGAAGCTCCTCTGGTGGTCGTCTGATCAATGTAGACGATGACCTCGACCAGGACTATATCTAAGCTTCTCTCCACATTTCAAGAGTCTCTCTTGTCAAATCTCTTATGTAAAACAAATAACAATAATTTCTAATGCTTTTCTTTACAAGGTTCATGGCCCATTGTACTGGGCAGAATCTAAATGTGAAAATAATTCTAGTACGAGACCATTCAATATCTAATCTGTTGCTGTGTGAAAAGTTTATTCGTGGAATTACCCACTTTGACTAATTGAACAAATGCATCTACGAGAAATCTTAAATCCATTTAATAGTTTTGATGTAAAACATGGAAAGGATATATTTTCCTAATACTGTGATCAACTTTGGATAATGAGGTTAATACCAATGTAATGTATTGTATGACTCAAAATAATTCTTTTGTTACTGAACCTTTTTCTTGTTTCAATTACATTAGAAACTGTAGCCCATTATTTGATGCGAGGGCAAGGTTTTGTAAAAGAGATACATCTGGTAGATTATTTCTTACACTGTCTTTCATTTTATTAATCCTTTTCATTTTCTGGTTTACCATAATTTGGTAGAATTTTATGGGCAAGCCCACAATGGACAACTTCAAATTTCCGTGCAGGGGAATTTGATATTGAGAAACTGATGAAGACGAAGACGAAAAAAGTTAAGTAAGAAGGAAAAATATTAACGTAAAGATTGTTGATTGAAACTTCTGAGCAAAAATATCCAAAATCCTGCTAACGGGAGAACAATAAGAATAGTTGAAGAGGAGGTAGGGTTTTATAAAAGAGTTGTTGTAGAGTTGAGAGAGAAGGAAGTTGAATTGGCTAGCGTATTGTTTAGATTAAATTCCTGAGGAAAGTAATCTAAATACCAAGGGGTGACGTGATTTAGAATAAGTGCTACTACTTTCCCTATATTGAGAAAGTTTTTAATTTCCTAACTACTAAAAAAAAAAGCCAAACATGATAATTTAAATTTTAGGAAAAAGATTACTTTCCCAAGCAAGAATCCATACTAACCAAACAAAGCCTTTGTATTTTCTCTTCATTTTATCATCTACCCACCTCTCTCTCACAAACCTCTTCTCGAGTTCTTTCTCGTCTTCTGTTTCTTGCCAATTGTTGTTTTATGCCCTACAACCAATCGCTTTTGTTGTAGTTTAGTGACAAATTATTTAAAGGAATTATTTATGTTGTATATGTTCAGATATATATGATAAAGTCCATGGAATAATTGTACATTACAATTGAAATTATAATGAGATTATAATTATGAGATCCATATTACATTTATATATTATTCCTAAATATTCCTAGTCATTGTTCTATTAAGATTGGACATTAATAGAACGTAAAAAGACTAGCATACATTGTGTTTTTCCTTATGAAGGAAGTAGTCGATCTCATAGGCTAAAGTATAGAGATACTTAAACAAACGTGTGGGTGC
>JANIIA010000010.1:4351442-4402094 GCA_027478495.1 Erythroxylum alaternifolium | reverse complement strand
AAAACACAATTTCCATGAAATTAGTTCACATAACATCACAATTAATTCTTTTAACTAACAATTCATGATATAAAACATAATTCTTACCTACTTAAGCTTCCACTTCTTCAACTCTTCAAAATTGTCACAAACTCTCTAACCTCCATTACCATACACGATCATCATCATCTAAAGGGGGTGAGGTTTAGGTTAGGATTTTTTTTAATGAACAAAAGAAGAGAAAGCAAGGTGAAAGAGAGTATAAAAGATGGTCAAAGATCAAGAAGAAACAAGGAAGAGGAGAAGCTACGAAAATGATGGAGAAAATTTCACTTAAAACACCAAGAACCTTAGACAAGAAGAAGCATCGTGAACAACCAAAAGTGGGTGGGTTTTTATTAAATAAACATATATGGTGGCATGTTAGGCAAGTGACAAGTGTCACTTGCCACATGTCACATGCTTAGGCCCTCTCTTATTTCCTTTCCAAAAACAATCCAATTTCTACTCCAATTTTTCTCCAAAACTCCAATGGCTCAAAGCAATAATTCCTAAATTCATGTATCTAAATTTCTAGTGCCATTGAACAGTAATTTTTACTACCGATAAACCATTATTTTGTCACTAGGCATTTTTCCTAGTTCAAAAATTACCTTGAAATTTCCAAAAAAATTTTAAAATTCACTAAAAATTCTCAAACCTCAATGACCCTCTCCAACTCAATTTTCAAGCACACAAATCACATTTTTCATAACAATCACATTTATTAACAAATATACCGGCAAATGTCATGAATGCATGCACAGTCATTTACATGTGCAAAATTCACTATCCACTTGTATGTGTATGCATGAAAAAGTCAAGGCGATTCTAAGCTCTCATAAACCATTCCAAATTACTATTCTACCCTTCCTATTAGTAATGGGATGTTACAAGAAGCTACATGAGAAATGGAGGAGAACAAGAGGAATCAGTACCCCCACCTATTTGATCAATCAGGTAAGAATTTTGAGGACGAAATTTCTTAAGGGGGTGAATTGTAATATCCCGTTTCTATACTAAGGTTTAGGACCCCTAGACCACTGTATATAAGAAATAGTGTTGAGAAAATTATGAGGTGCATTGCATTAATATGCATAACATTAGCATACACACATAAATTTTGATTTTTTCACACATTGCAAATACTTTACATACACTCAATTGACATGTTCTGGGGTATGAACGATTTAAAATGATTATGATTTGAATTGTTAATTTTTATGAATTTTGATCCGATGGTTTCAATTATTAATTTAGAATTTATTTGTTAAAATTGGGACATTAGTAAATCTATGTGTATTTTTGGACTAGGAAAACGCCGAGTGACAAGACAAATTGATACATGATAGTAGAAATAGTTGATAAATGGCAATAGAAATAAATGACATGTGACATTATGATTTATTAACAAATGGCATAGAAAATTGGATGACAATTGGCTTGGAGATTGAGTGACAATGGACTAGTTATTAAGTGATATTAGTAGCCTAAATAAAATGCAAGTAGTATAATCATTTAAGTGGTAAGCGTCATGACACTCATTACTCACCACATATTTAACCCATCCCACGATATTTACATATTAAAAGACCATCTTTATCTTTGTCTTTCACTTTTGCTACATTCTCTTGTTTTCTTCTTCTTTCTCTCTCCATCTCATAGCCATTTCACTCTTAACCTCACCACATTGAGTTTTGCTATCATCCAACACCTTGCTACTTCAACAAAATTGGATTGTCATCGTCTTATTACTATAAAACTGAATCTTTCTTTATTAAAAGCTGATGATCATATAGCATGGGGCAGCTAGGGTTTCTTTACAATTTTTGAAGAAACTTGGAGTTAATCAAGTAAATGAATCATTTAATTTTTGTGATATATGTAGCATAACATTTATGATGATTGTTTAGGGTTGAATTAATAGTGGAAACGGTCTTTGAAGAGTGCAGAAATTTTAATGAATGAATGGATATTTTCATATTCTATTTTTGATGTATAATAACATAGATCATTGGTTGTTATAAATATGAATTAGATTAAGTTTTGAAGTTAAATAAAAGTTAAGTGTAGTGTCTTGAAATTAGAAGAACTAGGATGATAGTTTAGAGATTAAGTGGTGGTGAAAATGGTGTTAATAAAGTGTGCTAAAATGTTGATGATGAATGTATATATATTGATGTTATGTTTTTGTTTAAATGATGAACAATATTTTATGGATGTTTTTGAGATGGAAATGAGGTGATAATGTAGAGGAAATGAAATAGAAATGATGAACTATGTATAAGATGTGTTAGATGTAACATATAGGAGTTAAAAATTTTGAAAAATATGGAAGAAGTTGGCTAGAATTTTTGGATATGATAACCCAAGATCATGAGAATGTCTTCATCTCTTATTAACATAAATTTTGAAGATCGAACTCCAAAGGATATTTTGGCACTTAATTTTATAGGTTTACTAAAAGTGCACACAAAACTTTGTAACAAACATTCAAGTCCAGGCTAAATGAAATCATCTGTTTCACTTGTGCTGCTCCAATTATGTTCCAATCCATCTCATCCACACATTTACATGAGTTTTTGGAATAGAATAAGTGGAACAGGTGATCTGTTCCTAGATTAGGCCTATGCACAAAGAATCTACGCACTTAAAATATCATACTTATCATCCACCCTTTGTTTTCATACGTCATAATTATCTTATAATCCTTCTTTCACTTTTATAACCTTCATTTTTATAGTGTATTCTCTATTTACATAAACATTTAATGCCTTATAGGTTATATAAATTGACTTTAATGAACTTTATTAATGCTACCAGTTTTGATATTTTCATTTAGTGCATGTTTTTAGTGGCTTTTTAATATTTTAATAGGCAAGTTTAGTATTGATGTTCATATTTTTCTTATCATTTTTTATTAATGATAATGGTTTAAGTTATTATTTTCTTAATTCTTGTTTAGTCTCAAATTTTATTTTCATTAATAACTTAAACATATTTCATGTTTAATCTTTAAGTTTTATTATCAATAATGAAATTTTTTGCCTTTTACATTTTGCTCTAACATATCTTATATTTCTTTTTAAATATTGATAAAACCAAATCATCTACATGTATGCATCTCTTCTAATAATTGTTTGGACACTTCATCCTTTATCTTGGTTGTTTCTTGCATCATAGTCACTAAATATTAGGTATACTTAAGACATTTAAAAAAATAAAATATTCAGAGTTTTCAAACTTTGAATTTTTATAAATGAATATTGTTATTGAGGTGCTAGCTTATATTTTTGATAATAAAAAATATTATTAATGAATTTACCCTTGTGATATTAGTAATTTTATTACAATGAAATCAAGCAATATGTGAAAGGTTAAGTTCAATGGAATGATGAAAGAAGAAGCCAATAGAATGAATTGAGTAATTAAAAGATGAATAAAATGAGCAAAGGGGGGCATATATGCAATTCAAAAGAGTTTCAAGAAAATTCTAGTATAGAGCCAAGAACAAGCATGAATCCAACACCTTATGATATAAAAAATTATTGTAATTATTTTAATAAAATAAAGGCTTATTCATTACATGATCATTTACATGCAGCATATAATGAATATATCATTTTCATAATCAAAAAGAATTTTTTTAAAATTTAAAAAACTCGTGATCCTTAAACCGAATCTAGACTTTAAACATTTGAATCAAATTTTCATCAAAATAAAGTATTTTTGTCGTTTTGAAAAACTTAAAAGTGTTAGAACTTGATGTTTAAATGTATTTCTAAAATTTGATTTTAGCAAAGGTTCAACTAAATAAAAGCTTTGGATAGGCTAGTCAGACATAGAAAAAACTTACAAAATATGTCATTTTGCATTGACTAGGCTACCAACTAGATAATAAGCTAGCTAATGGATAATCGGTTAATCAAAGGTTACAATTAAGTAATGGATATTTAGAACTATCATATATAGAATAGGTAGATCCTATCTAACTAAAGAATACCTTAACCGAACATGCTTTGGTTGACAGAAGATAGGAGATTGACTAGATGATCGTACTAAAAACTAGTTATTATATTGTCTAGTTTATATGTACCAAAACGACAACAACAATAACCCAATGCAAGTCCTGCAAATATAGGGGTCTGGGGAGGTTTAATTGTAATAGTCAATTTCCAAAACTTTCTGAGGGTTAGAATGTTAGACTTTTGAGTTATATCATTTAAGAATTAATGAGGTACATTTTATTTACATGCATATTATTAGCATACACACACGAATCATGATTTAATAAACATTGCAAAGATTGCATGTGCACTCAATTGTCATATTTCAGGGTATGAAAGGCTTAAAATGATATGAGATATGGTGTATTTAAAGTAAATCACACATTAATATAGAATTCAAGTACAATATACGAGATACATAAGAAGGGGGTTAAATTGTATATTCTTTTCGTGAATACAAAAACTGTAATATATCTTGTTAAGAACTTTTCCAACTGTTAAAAGAATACCACAAAAGTTATACAAAAATAGTTACATAGTTAAATCGTAAATAACTTCTATATACTTGTCTAAAAACAAAATAGAATAAATGAAAGGTTAGAAGATAGAAACTGCGATTTTTATGCTAGTTCACCCCAAACTATGGTCTACATCCAGTCCTTAGAGTTCATCTGAGATTTTACTATACTTCGACAATTTTACAAGTATTCTTTCTTCCCTTCTAGAGCCTCTTCAGGTCTCTTAAACAAAGTATTCTTTCTGCTATCTTATCCTCTCCAGGCTCTTAGCCTTTTCTTTCTCTCACTAGAAAGATATTGTAAGTTTTTTTGTTACAGTTGAGTTTGCTCTCTAGTATCGCACTTTTGAATACAAAATTTTTCTTTGTGAGTAAACACTTGAAAGCTAAAAAGCTCGTTCAATCTTCGACTATGACTAGTATATATAGCCTAAGTCTCTAACTGCTTCTTGATTCTTGTAGAACTCGTTATTTAGTTGAGTTCTGTAACTAAATCCAACTAACTAACTATCCAACGTACTAGTGTATCTTCATCTTTGTATCATTTGTGTTTTTCTCTTCTTCTGTGTTTTTCACTTCTTCTGTATTTTTTGCTTCTTCTCTGTTTTCACTTCTTCTGTGTTTTCCGCTTTATCTATGTTTTCCACTTCTTCTGTATTTTCACTTCTTCTGTGTTTTCTACTTCTTCTGTATTTTGCACTTCTTCTGTATTTTCCACTTCTTCTGTGTTTTTCGCGTCTTTTGTGTTTTCCATTTTTTCTGTGTTTTCTGCTTATTCTGTGTTTTCCACTTCTTCTATGTTTTTTACTTCTTCTATGTTTTCCGCTTCTTTTGCGTTTTCCATTTCTTCTGTGTTTTTACTTCTTCTATTTTTTCTGCACACTTAACACACTTATCAAAATAGTTCATTTATTTCTAATATTATTATTATTTGATTGTCACTAAAATTAATAATCGTGAACTCCTCTTGAATTAACACGTGATAGAAGCCAAACAACACCAAGATATTACAATCGTGATAAAAGCTCGATTTCAAGTGTCACAATTATGATGTACCTACCACGATCGTGATAGACGCAATACAGATGCAGGGACCTCCTTCCATTTATAATTAAGGAGGGTTGTTTTGGAGTTTTTAGCCTAGGTAAAACCTGGTTTTTACCCTAAAAGGAAAAAACACTATAAAAGGAAAAGAAAATGACCTGATCAAGAAAGCCTTCATTTGCCACTTCTGGAAAGAACCAAGGAATATATTATTATTTTCATATGTCACCTAATTTGATACTAAAAATACGTTAATCATCTAATACAAGGTCTATGAAAAATGTTTGAGCAAGGATACACATATTTTGATCATCAGTATTACCTTAGGCATATTGAGCCAATTTATAAGTAAATACAAACTGCTTACTATTTACGAGGATAAGATGTGGACTGTAGCTTCAAATTATACTTTGCAAGGTTATAAGTGGAAAATAAGAAAGATAAAAGGCATGAATAAGGATGCACATGATTGCTTAGAAAATATTCTTCGGAAAAGATGGTGTAGACATGCATTTGACAAAAGATACATGACTGATTTGTTATTAAACAAAAGAATAATGTTTCAATGAGTACTTGAAAAATGCAAAGGGAAAACAATATTGACTTGCTTGAAAGTGACGAGAAGTGTTATCCTAAAGAGATTTCAACAAAAGAATCAAGAAATGAATATATTCAATGACAAGGTATGTCTTAACATAATATCAAAGTTACTGAAAAATAAGAAGGATGGTACTAATTATTTGGCTCTTTTTGCTGGTAATAACATTGTTTACATTTGATAAATATTTACTCAAATATTATTAAAAACTTAGCTCAATTTTTTTAGATACAGAAAATTTTAAATTGTGCACTATATACTTGACCATTATAAAATGAACCTTAGAATAAAAGAATGCACATGTGGTAGATGTGAATGAATTAGAATCTCTTGTAGCAAAACCATTTCAATTATTATCTTAGAGAGAGGAGATACAAAGGATTATGTGCATAAGTACTACTCTTAAAAGACATATAAGAGGTGTTGTTAGGAGACGATATATCTAATGCCAGGTGAACATTTTTTGCCAGTACCCTAGGAATAACATAAAGAAAGATCAATCCCCCTGCCTATGAGTTGGAAGGTAGAAGAAGGGAAGTTTGTAAAGGTAAAAAAAGGGGTACTATTTCAACAAAGACTAACACTTCAAATAATGGTCACCTTATTCATTTCATATTAAGAAATAATTCACGTATGTTACAAAAAGTTAATCCTATTCCTTTCATATAGGAGTTAGGTATATATTTCTTCTTGAGAAAGTGATGCTTTAAATGAATCACAAAGCAAGGAAAAGGAAGATGTTCAGGAAACTAGAACAAAGAAGAAGGTAACCAAAGTTCAAAGATACAACATCTTAATAAAAATAAAAGTAAATAAAGAGGTTGGACCAATCAAAAGAACAAGGAGTTAAGGATGTATATGTTGATATTTTCGAACTGTCAATAATAATAACCTTTATCACCTTTGAAAATCAAAAACACCAAGAACTATATGAATATCAAAACCAAATCCATGTTAGGTTATACATTTTTGCTGTGGAAATATGTAAAGAAATTGGTAGTGTCAGGAAGAGCATGTCAAGTGCTGCCCCTCTACTGGTATCCACACTCTCGCGAGACTGAACAACCCCTTTTGATGTGCTAGCACCACTTTTTGAGACCTCTCCCTCTCCCTATTTCTAACAAAGGATGTCTCTTTTAGGGTTTTTTAGCAGATGAGAGTAGATGATATTCTCTTGTCTTCTAGTCATACTATATATCCATATATATAGTAAAACCCTAAAGCCCAAAGCCCAAAGCCCAAATCTGAGTAAGTCCTAATGAATTTTCATTCTGCTTGGTTTATGACCCCATAGGCTTATTTAATATCAGCAAAAGGCCTAATCTTCATTTAGGCCCACAAGTTATAAGTGGTCTTACGCAAGACATAATAAATACCTACTATTAAGTCAAAATACAATACTAACTAAATCACAACTGATCAACTAGAATACATTCTATAATTGATTCATGGGGCATACACCAACAGCTCCCATTTGCACAAAAATCAATTATCCTCAAATAGTCTTTTTGTTTTATTATATCTCAATTGGACATAAGGCAAGATATAGTGTCATCCTCATTAGGCTCAATCATGTTTCTTTATTTATGGGTTAGACTGTGAAGCAAACGACTGACATTCATCTCATTTGTACATGACTATGCAACTTTTTAGTCTCAACTCATCGAGGGGCCCAGAGATATCTTTCTCCCGTTATATAAAAGAGACAAATTCAATCTTGTTCATCCACATTCCTCCGTATGATTCATAGAATGCCCTAGCATTATTTTTATAATCACATTTTACGACTGACATTTGACAATGTCAAAACAAACTAATCCACGTGTAGGAAACTTTGACAAACTTAAGTTAAAGGACTATATTCAGCAACTGTGATAAGAACCGCTTATGGAAATTATATAATAATCCTTGAAGTGTTCTTATAACGGGTAGATACAATTACTTATTCTTCAACATGTATCCATGTGATTAATATAATATTTGCATATTTATGACCCGTGAAACATGGTCATCTATTAATCAACACGCTAGTCTCGATGGTCATTATTTTCCCTTACCATATTGACATTAACTAGGGACCTTTTAGAATAACTGTGTCCATATTACAATGGGGTCTCACGATCAAGTCACACACTTGATGGTCAATTGTCAAATACACATTATTTATGGGATTATAATTCAAATTTATTTATAACTCCATTAAAAAATAAACACAGTAAACAAGAACTGGGCATTACTAATGGATTATCCAAAAGCATATCACAAATTTACAATCTTATATAATCACACATCCAAATGCCTAATACCTAATGCTTTAGTATGATGGTCATAGTTAGTCTATGAGAGAGGCTGAGTCAACGAATCATCTATATTAAGATCTGTTGACACTTTGCATACCTTCACATCACCTCTTTCAACAATATTTTGAATAAGGTCATACGTAAGTATGTGTATAGTCTTTTGATGAGATTTTGGTTCCTTAGCTTGGGCAATGGCTCCATTAATATCACAATATAGATCCACTATATTCACAATGCTAGGAACCACACCAAGTTCAATGACGAACTTTATAACCCAAACAACCTCCTTTTCTACTTCTAAAGTAGCAATGTACTCAGCTTTTGTTGTTGAATCTGCAACTGTGTCCTGTTTAGAACTCTTATAAAACATTGCTCCACCATTTAGGTAGAATGTAAAATCCTGACTATGATTGGAAGGCATCTTTATTTGATATCTACTTGTCATGCTCAAAGCATATGCAACATTCGTATGAGTACACAATATGGCATGCATGTTGGATCCTATAATTGATGTATATAGGATCCTACTCATACGATTTCGATCATCTGGTGTCAAAGGGCATTAATTCTTAGTCAAAACTATGTCATGTGATATGGGTAAGAAGCCTTTCTTAGATTCTTGTATATTGAACCTATACAAAACCTTATCGATATAAGTGCTTTGAATTAGTCCAACAAGCCTTCTCGATCTTTCTTTATATATCCTAATACCAAAAATATACGGTTCCTTGCCGAAGTCTTTAATAAAAAAACAACTTCCTAACCAAGCTTTCACATATTGAAGCATAGTAATGTCATTTCCAATGAATAGTATGTCATCAACATACAAGACCAAGAAACCAATTGCGCTCCTACTAGTCTCTTTGTAAACACAAGGTTCTTCTTCATTTCTGAGGAAAGCAAACTCTTTAACTGCCTCATTAAAATGAAGATTCCAACTCTGAGAAGCCTGCTTCAATCCAAAAATGGATCACTAAAGCTTACATACTTGCCTAGCATTTATTGGAGCTGTGAAACCTTTAGGATGTGTCATGTACATATCCTCTTCTAGATTCCTATTAGGGAAAGTTATTTTCACATCCATTTTTAAAATCTCATAATCACATAATGTATTAATTGCTAGGAGGATGCAAATGGATTTAAGCATTGCAACTAGGGAATAGGTCTCATCATAATCAATACCATGAATGTGCTTGAAACCCTTAACCACCAATTGCGTTTTGTACACATATACATTGCCATCCATGTCAACTTTCTTCTTAAAAACCCACTTACAATCAATGGTTTTTACACCATTATATGGGTTAACCAAAACCCATACTTTGTTTTGGTACATGGATTCCATTTCACATTCCACGACCTGAAGCCATTTATCGAAGCCATGGCCCATCATTGCTTCTTTGTGGGATATATATTCATCATCCTTTATCAGTAATAGATGATGATATTTAGTCCCCATGAAAGCATATCTTATGGGTTTATGAAGAAACCTTCCAGACCTACGTTGGGATGGTGTCACAAGTGTAGTTTCTATAATATTTTGTAGATCAAAATAAGGCTCCTCTTGTGTTGGAGCATTCTCTTGTGACTATTGAATTTCTTCAAGATGTACTTTACTCCCACTAGTTCCTTTATAAAGAAATTCTCTCTTTGGAAAGACACCACTTTAAGCAACAAACACTTTGTTTGCAGTGGGATTGTAAAAGTATTATCCTTTAATTTCTTTAAGATACCCCACAAGGAAGCATTTATCAGATTTGGGTCCAAGTTTTTCAGATGTTAACCTTTTAACATAAGCTTTGCATCCACAAATCTTTAAACCTTTCCTATCTACATCTCATACGATGTCTTTTCTATTACATTCGATGGACTTCTATTTAGTGTAAACGTAGTTGTTTCAATAGCATATCCCCAAAAGGACAATGAAAGATTTACAAGACTCATCATATATTAAACCATATCTAATAATGTTAGATTCCTCCTTTCAGAAACATCATTCCATTGTGTTGTTGCAGATGGAGTGATTTGTGAAACTATTCCACACTCTTTAAGATGATCATCAAACTTTTGGCTCAAATATTCACCACCTTTATCTAATTGAAGGGCTTTTAATGTCTTGCCAATTTGGTTTTGTACTTCATTTTTGAAATTCCTTGAACATTTCAATGGATTCATATTTATGTTTCATCAAATAAGCATAACCATATCTACTGAGGTGATCAGTAAATGTAATGAAGTAATGAAAACTTACTTTAGCAATAGAATTTAATGGTCCACATACATTAATATATATGAGTGCTAATAAATAACTAGCCCTCTAATTATGTACATTAAAAGGCATTTTAATCATTTTTCCCAATAAACAAGGTTCACATGTCTATATAATTCAAAAATAAAAAAGTCCATCATTTTGGAGCTTATGTATGTACTTCTTATTTATATGTCCCAAATGAAAATTCCAAAGGTAGGTGGGATTTGAATCATTGGATTTGAATCTCTAAGTATTTATGTTATAAATAGGCCTTTCTAAATTTAGAGCATAATGCTACCATAAAATATGACATTATCTTAATCATAAAACAAAAACCTTCCATGTTCAAAACTGAAATAAAGACAATATTCCTACTTATAGAAAGTACACGGTAGCAATTATTCAGTTTTAAAACCATGCTTGAAGGTAAAGATAAATGAAATGCCCCTACAACTAAAGTAGCAACTCTTGCTCCATTGCCTACGTGAAGGTCCACTTCAGCCTTTGCTAAAGTTTTACTATTTTTCAGTCCTTGCACATTCACACAAATGTGATGACCACAACTGGTGTCTAATACCCAAGATGTAGAACTATAAGTAGCAAAATTTTCTTCTATAATATAAATACCTAAAGTAGAAGTGTCATTACCCTTCTTCTTCTTCAAATCTTCTAAATATTTCTTACAGTTTCTCTTCTAATGACCTGACCTATTACAATAATGGTAAAGATAGTCATTACAAGGACCAGGCTTAGTATTTGCGTTAGGATTAGGATTGATTTGTTTCGATTCTAAGTCGGACCTTTGCCCTTACCTTTCCCCTTCCCTTTAATATTGCTTTGTTTCTTAAAACCTTTCCCCTTTTGGATCGTGAGCACCTTATGGTTAGGGTCCTTCTTAATGTTCTACTCAATAGTCTTATCTCATGCAACTCAATCAAAGATTAATTTAGATTATGCATATTATAGTTCATAACAAAAGTATCGTAATCATCTGGCAGAGGCTGAAGGATGATGTCAGTAGCTAACTCTTGGCTTATAAGAAATCCTAATTTTTCCAAGTTCTCAACAAAGCTTATCATCTTAATGATTTGTGGTCTGGCTGGACTCCCTTTCGCTAGCTTGCACTCCAAGAGAGAATTGATAGTTTGATATCTCTCATTTTGTGCTTGTTCCTAAAACAGATTTTTCAGGCTTGTAATCATCTCATAGGCTTCCATGTTCTCAAACTACTTTTACAAGTCTAGATTCATAGTTACCAACATGAGACAACTAGCATCGAGAGCATCATCCTCATATTTCTTATAAGCACTCTTTCAGCACGGGGAGCAGTGGAAAGAGGTGCCCTTTTGGGGACTGGCTTTTTAAGGACATAATCCTTCTTTTCTTACTTGAGAACATTCTTAAGTTTCTATACCAGTCTAAAAAATTTGAACCATTCAACTTGTCCTTCTCAAGGACAGATCTTAGTGAAAAACTTGATGAAGAGTTAGTGGTCATGATTATCTACAGTAAAATGTGCAAAGTTTTATTGACATGTTCATTAATAAAACCTTATTCTTAACAATTAAGAATCTTCCACTACAATCATATAGCAAATGTCCCTCATAACAAGTATAGTGGTCCAAGATCCATATTTCACCAAGTCCTAAGTGAGCTTTAGCTCATCACCTGAATCTTAGTTATTTAGGTAAGCAACTTTTGCTAATTATATCATATATGACTCTTAATTGTTGGTTGACATCTTATGTCCTACCTCCCAACTTTATGCCTCAAGGTTCAATACCATTTTGGTAACCCCATTAAGTAAACCAATTCTCACTTATAGGTAACTGTTACCTATCCTATTGGACTTAAATAATCAAGAGTAACTTGCTTTAGCTAGCCCACTACTCAATGATTCAAGTCTTTGCAGGTGTAGAATTGGAAAGACATGAATTATTACTTAATATTGTTAAGGGAATAAGTTGATTATGAATTTTCTATATACATGCATAAAAGAAATTATAAGTAAAAGCATGAATAAAACAAAATTAACATGATATAATATGGCCCTTAAACTATGAAGATCTAATCTCCCATAGGAATGCCTTGTAGCAAATGGATCGCCATCATCGTGCCTCCACCCCAGTTAATTTGCTTCTTTAATTAACTTTAAAAGTACAATATTACAATTGAAACTAGTAATAATATAATTATTACATAAAAACATAATGACACGCAAGCCATATCCAAAATTACATAAATATATAATGACACACAAGTGATATCCAGAATGTAAAACAACTATAGGCCATACTATTCATCATTCATAATCAAGGCAATATATCAAATATCAAAGCATATGAAACAACAATCATAAGAAAACATGTGATTAGCATAAAACACAAAATTTGACGAGGTCAGCGGGTCGAGGGGCAGCATCCCTCGCGAGTTCTAAGGGGCAGCACCCCTAACAGTGGTCTCTAGCAAGTTAAGGCCTAATGAATGTTCAGTCTACTTGGTGTGCATCCTGTAGGCTTATTTAATATTAGTAGGAGACCTAAACTTCTGTTAGGCCCATAAGTTATAAGCAGTCTCTAGCAAGACATAATAACTACCTAATATTAAACAAGGTCGAAATCCAACACTACCTAAATCACAACTGATCAATTAGAGTACGTTTTATAATTGGTTTACGGGCATACACCAAAAGTATATAACTTATAGTTCTTTATATTTATGGACTACTCATATGAACTTATTGGACACGTGGTCCTATTTATTAATGGGTAGCTCATATATTCTTATGTAATTATTGACACCTCACTTCCGTATCTTTTGATGATTTGTATGTAACTACAAAATCAAATATAAGGAATCAAATTGTTAAATTTTTGAATATAATGACTACTTTTATTATGGTCCTAAGTCATATGCAAACTGAATTGAATACATTTTATTTGAATTCAAAGGTATATGTCCAGGAGCAATTTTGTTTGTAAACATATGAATTAAATAAAATAACAACTTATGTTCATCAATTTAATACATAATGTCATAATTTAAATAAAATATTTAATATATAATGTCATAAGGTATAGTTCATCCCATCCTTATTGATTGTACATACAAATACCAATTATAGCACCAGATATAATCTAAGACAATATCATCAAACTCAATACCCAACTACATCTATTATCTTCTTTTTGTTTATTATAAACCATATTCTGATCTTTTAAGACATTTAAGACATCTAAACTTTTTAGAGTAAAATTTCGTCAAATGACTCAAAGAAATTGCATCATTCACATTTCCTATAATAAATATGATAAATAGTCATCTTGTAATACCCCACTCTTATAGGACATATCCCCGAATGTGCCGACGATATTCGAGAACATACTTTACGAGAGTGGCACACTATGACAGTCAATCAAACTCATTACAAATTTTTCAAGCATAAAAAATAATTAACAGCATATCATTTGCAAACACATCTTAAGCAAATCAATGCTCAATTTAAATCATCTCATTTACAAAACACATTCAATTTTAAATGTCATTACACTTTACAATTTACAAATACAATAAACAACAGTTGCAGAATACAAACCTTAATATAAAATGACTGTAGAAATATGCAGGTGTAAACTGATCCCGACCTCTCACTCTTATCTAATTGCGGTGGCTATTCCCTAATTAATCTAACTGGATAACCCCTGAACCTAGAAAGACAACGTTGCAATTTTGGTGAGTTTTGCGAACTTAGTGAGCGAACCTTCCTCAATGGGCTCACTCATAGCAACACCGAACAATTCATATATTCTTATTCACAGACAATTCACATATTTAGAATTTGTACATAATTTCACACTTCAGTTTTGAAATAGTACATATATCTCATTTAAATTATTCATTTAATACACATCAATTTATTTATATGCAATGCTCATGTAACTCATTTTTAGCTGTTAATTTGTTGTAATCGAGTGCCTTTTAACTGTCCCGTATGCAGTGTAGATATTGGGCTCATTGATAAATATCTCGTATCTGTTGGAGATATCAGGCTCATTAGACATAGTGAGCCTTTGGATTTTAATCACGTCCTGAGCTGTAAGCTTTTTTTCGATGGCTACTCTGGTCACAACTACCTTTATCTAATCATACAAATCATGTAATGAAATGTATAAATTCACATATATACAGCCAATCACATTTATTCAATACACATTCACTTTTTTGTATTTTTATCGGATCTACATCCGCAATTCAACGTTTCGTTGAATATTTCAATTATTCATTTTCATTTATCATGAACAATAGCTTTCACATTTCAATTTCATCGGACCTAAGTCGAGCATTCAACAATCATGTTGAGTACACGTATTTCTTTCTCATTCACATTCAATGAAGCACTTCTAATAGATTCACATTTATCAAACTCCTTGGACTATTAAGGTCCAGAATTAACACATTCACATTAATAATAATTCAATACAGAAATTTAAATAGAACCATCAATCAATGTGAGACCATCGAGGTTGACTGACAGTACGCTCCAGAAAATTTATTGCTTCTATGATCTAGAAACATCTGGATGCTGATGTTCAATCCTATACATCAACTTCATGTAATACACACATTACTAATTTATACAATCACATAAACATTCAATCGTACAAATATGTATATGTGTAACGTATAATGCATGCTCAATTTGACTATTCCGGGTATGTTTCCTTAATCACATCTCTTGATCAATTAAACATCATCATTTGTGTTTATCAAGCTTGCACTTGGGTTCATAGCTCAAAGAACTTGGATATTCTAATATCATAATTCAATTATTCATCATTTCTTTTCTAGCATCATATGATCACATAATATTCAAGTTCTCATTCATTCTTACTTAATACACATTAATCATCTTGTTTGAATCACATTTGCATTCATAGGGTCACTTTCACTCTTATAACATCTCTAAATTTTCAGAATTTGTCTCAATGATGTTAATCATCCATTCTTAAGTTATAACCTTGATTATTACCCTAAGCATATCATAGATTTAGTCACTTAATCCACCATCACCTAGGTTGATTTCAAGCTTCATTCAAGCCTAAATACACTATAGGGAAGTACCTTAGCATCAGTTGTCTCGAGCATCACTTAAAAGAAAACATTCCTTCCTTTATACCTGCCCACGATCATGGTGGTCCTTACCATGATCGTAAGAGAAGCTCGTGGAACTTACCACGATCGTGGGGACTCTTCCACGATCATGCCCTACCTTTCTTCCTTCATTCCTCCATGAATTCCATAACATAAAAACATCTTTTACACTTCTAAGTTTTCCATAATTCATACTCTTTTATGCAACCTTATTTCATACTATTCTAACTACCATATTAGTTACATTAAACTAACAAAACTTTACTCAATTGATTCAGCTTCATTCACTTAATCCCAATATAACTACATCCCTAACTTTTCCAGATTTTTAACTCTCATATGTTATAACCAAACCATCTTAGGCTCAATTAATCAATTATACTTCATTTCCCTTTCATTCTTACCTCATTTCCAACTCAAAAACATTCTTGAAACAAATCATAAATCATTGTTCATCTTATATACAAAAACAGGACATCCAAGTATCCATACATTTATAAATGTTTCAACACACATTTAACTTCATTATCAACTTCACTTTATCTTTAAACTATCATCTTATTTCTACTCTTTTCAAGACACTACACTTGCTTTTTCTTTAACTTCAAACTCACCCTGATTCATCTTTATATAGAAACTTATAACTCACATTTTCCATATACCCAAACCAGAACATATTTATATCATTCCTTCATTTACATTTTTACACTCATCCATTAACATGAAATAGGCCATTGTTCACTCAAGGTTACACGCGCTAAGTTTTACAATTTTTAACCTTAGAAAATTTCGCAAGCACACGGGTCGTTCGCGTAGTACCCAAGGTGTTGATCCCACGAGGAAGGAAACTAATCCTAAAATCTAAAGGTAGCTAAGTTTGCAATTAACCTAATTAAACAACTAATATTGAAAATAAATCAACTGATAATCAAATTTGAGAAATTAAAGAGCCAAAAGAATGAATAAAACAACAAACCACACAAATAATCTGAAAACCAACCTAGACATAACCAAATGAGAGAAAGGAGGACTCGATTCAAAACTAAAGAAAATATACCAGTTATGCAATTTCTGATTTAACAGGCCTAGATGGTTTTAGGGTGAATTACTCTCTCTTGAGTTATAATTCTTAACTCTAATTGATCAACCCTAACTCAAATTATAGGAATTACGATCTCTCGATCTGTAATTGGTCCAAAACTTAAATTAGTTCTGAATTTTTCAATTAAATTATCGGGAATCTATGCTCGATCTCTCGTTACACGACTCTACCAGTTTGATTCAACTCTTTACCTATCGATTTACCTAACTCTCGTTAGTCTAAATCGATGATTTTTACCGGCTCACCCTCTCAATTTATTGCCAACTTATGAAGAATCAAAATTGAATCACAATTAAATCGAAATAAAACACCATCAAATAAAATTTGTTGATTTCAAAAATTAAAAAACCCGAAGGTGAGTTTAGACAAAAGATCAACACTTAATAATAGTAATTCTAATTAATATTCAATCTCATACATCAATGAAACCAAAATAACAATAGAAAATATTAATGGAACAGATCTCGGAGGTTGCGACTACCGAAAACTGCCTTTTACAGGAAGTACTTCGCATCAAAATGTATCTTCATGCCTTTCTTCCTTCATCTCCTTCCTCAATCGCTTGATTTCTCTCTAGGTTCCTCTCAAATTTTTTGGTAAAAACTCACTATTTTACATAACTCTCTTCGCTCTTC
Source organism: Erythroxylum alaternifolium (assembly GCA_027478495.1). Classification (NCBI taxonomy): domain Eukaryota; kingdom Viridiplantae; phylum Streptophyta; class Magnoliopsida; order Malpighiales; family Erythroxylaceae; genus Erythroxylum; species Erythroxylum alaternifolium. The sequence continues at coordinate 4,384,471 of JANIIA010000010.1, read as the reverse complement.
CAATCCCTACTGGCAGTTGTCTTGTAGTGTACTGTTTATTCTATAGCAGCCCTAGGTGAAACTCAAGATCAAAGTTGTCTAAAAAATCACTCAAAATTTAAGTTTTTGTGTCAGCCTGACGTAGGGCACAATCGTGGCCCTGCCTGGTATGATTGTGGCTGGTGATTTATCCTTTCTGTCATGATCGTGACCTAAAGTGAATGATCATGGCCTGATTTGAGGCTCTCTGTCACAATCGTGGCCCCAAGTGCACGATCGTGGCCTAGCTGCTTCTAGCTCTTCCTTCTCTGTCACGATCGTGGCCACTATGCACGATCGTGGCCTATGTCTTTTAGCTCGAAACTCTTTAAATCTTCATCATTCTTCCCTATTTACCCTAAAACACTAACACACACATCAAGGTACCTAAAAAATATAACAATTAAGCTCAAAGATATACACTAACCTATAAAAAACACATAAACACACTAACTAACATAATTATCACATAAACACACACTTAACTCTTAATTTAATGCTAAACACTTACCAAATTACACCTTAAAACATCATGCAAAACAGCACTATCAATATCCCCACACTTAAACATTTGCTTGTCCTCAAGCAAACAAAATAGAACTCATAACAACACAAAACAAGCAATACAATAATGCAACAATGACTCTAATCTTCATGACAATTTTAATCTTGGACACAATCATTCGAATTATGGCAAATCATTAACAAACAAAATATGTGTCTAGGGGCTTTGAGCTAAATATGTAACTAAATCAAGGCCTAAGTGTTACTTAGTTACCCTTTTCAATTGTACACATACATTAATAATTCTTTGGCCCTTCAGACTTTGTAACTGTTCCTAAGTATAATTCCATGAAAATTCAAACTTATTACAATTCTGATAGGTTTTTATTTAAAAACCTTTTTTTAAACCGGGACTTAGTCTTTTATTAAGAGATGAACATTTGTACTTAGTCTTTTATTAAGAGATGAACATTTGTGATGAATGTCAATCCAGTTACTCAACTAAGTCATTTATTAAACAGCTTGGTTGAAACGTTATTATAGCCTTTTTATGCGAAGGCACACATTTATGTTGCGTGTTGATCTGGTTACTCAGCTACATTATGTTTTCAACTGGCTATTAGCTCTATTCATAACTCGATGGCTAGCAGAATAGTGATTTATTAAACTAACATTTTTTTATTACCTACCTTGTTGGTTTTAGCTTTTCGTTTCAATGAAAAATACCAGTTAAGCTACTTAAGCTAAAAGACCTCAAATTATGAATGAATTTGACAATCTAGAGGGTGCTTAATTTACACTAAATCCTAATTAGGTTGTATATTTATCCAAAAGCTCCCTAAGTCACTAATTTTGCAGGCTAATGATCATTTCACAACCTAATAGACTACGTCCAAAATTTAAAATTTCACTCAATCTAAGCCATTAACACATTCACACACTTCACATAATGTAACTTAATACTATTATATGATATGCAAAATCACGTTCAAAACAAAACACACAATCCCTCCCCACACTTGAACAATACATTGTCCTCAATGTAAGAAGGAAACATACACAACACATACGCAAAGGGTAAAGACAAAAACTTAAGTAATAAAGAAAAAATAAAATGAATCATAAAGAATAAATTAAAAATAAACATAAAGATATAATAGGACTGGCTGCTAAATTAGGAAAAAAATGAAATTAGGTTAGACAAAAAAATCTCAAGGAGAGGGAGGTGGTGACGGTGTCAGAGGTGGGAGTTGAACACCCTGAGACTCGAAATATCGATGGATCCGTTGGATATCTCCGCTCTAGCACCGTTGTGTGCACGCCATCTCTGCAAGTGTTTTGTTGGTTTCAGATATTGCATCCAAAACCTTCTTCTAACCTTTCTCTTCCTCTTCTTCTTCTTCCAATTCTTCACTCATTGACTCCTCCTGTCGAGGCTGTGCTGCACTCAAACTGGCTTGACCTGCCTAGGGCTATACATGTGTCTTCTCGTCAATCTCCCGTAAAATCATATTCGTGGAATGGATAACCTTTGCCAGATAAGTGATGGTGATTGAGGAAGTTAGGAGGGTGAATTATTAACCCCTTTCATTCCATAACAAAATGTTCGGCAATGGCCGATACAATGTATCCCATTCCCAGGTGGTTGCTCCGCTTACACGGAACCACATCAATGGCATTAAGGACATAGGTGGACGTGCATACTGGAATACTGTGATCTATGCACCACAGTATAAAAAGTTCCATAGTGGAGCACTTGTTGGTTTCTAACTTGTCAAAAACCAATTGACACATAAATTTGTGCAACAATAAGTGTTCATGTGACCGGATAATGTCATTGTGTGAATTCTTTGCATAGAATCGCTTAATTCAAGTCAGCTCACACCAATATTGGGAGACACTGAAATCATCATGTTGATAAATGATGGTGGATTCAGGAAATCCACACATCTCACACATGAGTTCTACAGTTAATTCATATGCTCTCCCACCCAATCTAAACCACAATTCCTTGGTGTTCTTAGGGTCAAAGGTTAAGGAAGTAAAGAACTCCAGAGTAAATTCCTCATAAACAGGGAATTAGAACTGTATGAACTAGCCCCACTAAACTCTCTTAGCTAGGTTCTCTACCCACTCACATAGTTCTCGTCTATCTAATATGTTAGTTCTCTTCCTAGAATGAAAGGATCGAAAGCAAATACCTTCCTCTTTGGTGTAGATAAGAAATGGTGCTCTAAAGTTCACTGCTCAGTTCCTTCTCCTTTGCCCCGCAACTTACTGCCTTCTAAAAGGCTCCCGTCGGGCCGATTGCTTAATACGTGGCATGGTTGTGGTAGGATGTGGAAGAATTTAGGAAAGTAAAAATTGGAGTGAGAGGTGAGAGCGTTTGGAAGCTAGAATTCTAGAGAGATAAAATGAAACTAAAAGTGAAAGTGAAAAAGAAGTAAGAACTGAATATATAGGTGGTGAAAATGGTAAAATGATAAATTTTCTTTTAAGAAACCCAGGCCACGATTATGACCTGCCATGCCATGATCATGGCATGCGGCGTATCACCAAGAGCATTCTCAATCACAAGCCATGATTATGGCCTGCTAGGCCACGGTTGTGGCTAGCACTGTACCTTAGCACTAAGGTCCTTCTTTGCTCTTTTCCAATTCTTTTCTCCTTAACTTCGTAATTCTTTTTCACTTCTCTTTTATATGCTTACATAATCTTACCCATGATTCCGAACTTTTATTCCTTTTTTTGCTTCATTCAACCTAAACAAAAAATAAACCTAGCTGCGGACTTCAACTAATCTAGCAAAATTCAAGACGAAACTAATTTTTTTCCATGGGTTACCTCCTATGCAGTGCTTCTTTTAACGTCAGTACTCGATCCTCTTTCTCTGGAAACTTATCCAGGATCAATTATGAGCGACTTACTTCTACCCTTTTCGTTCAACATCAGTTTTTTAGCTTGTAAGTAAGCTACAAATTGCTAAATGAATAAAAGGACGATATTGATAAAGTTGAGGAAACCAATTAATTTCGTCAATGCCCTTCTTATTAACAAACTGTTAATAAAATAGGGAATAACAAAACTCCCTAAATCTTCTATCGAATCCAACAAGTTGTCTTGTATGAAGCTGAATTGCTCTCCTTCTTCCTTCATCACCTTCATCTCCTTTGCTTCTTTCGCTTCATGAACAGAGGCCTTTGTTGCATCTTCAAAATCTATGTCTGTTATCTTCCGTTCTTTGTCCTCTGGTTCATCATAAGATTTGAACACATCAATTATCCTGAATGAGCTACTAACTTTTAGAGTCTTAATTACTTCATTTATGTTGAATGTCATTTGATCATCAGCCATCCAAATATTAGAGTTCTCTTCATGACCATCCACCCATGATTTTTCGATGTTCAAAGATGACATATTAAGAATTGGTGCAGAATAGGGGAGGTTAGCGTTATTTTCTTCATCATCTTCTTTGATTTCCTAGTATTCTCTAAGGTTGAGTTTAGCTTGAATTCTCGCTGGTGTTTTTAACTCTACCCCATTCTTAAGTGTGATAGCCTGACATGGCTCTGTTGAATTTAAATTCATGCTGCTCAAATAGTTTTCCAAACTTTGCTTACAAAATTCACTGGAAAGCTATCTAATTTGAATCTCCAGATTATGAATAAAAGTGGCATGATTTTCCCTTACTTGATCAATTTGCTCTTCTATTCTCTTCTGGCTCTCTTCCATATCCGTAAGCTTATCTATGATTTTGTCGAGATTGGAATCTTATGAACTGGATTCATTATATTGAAATTCATATGGGTCTTGATTTCCCATATGAGTATTGGCATTGTTAGACTAATAGAAATCTAGGTGATTCTGCTACCCCGAAGTGTACGGGTTCGTAAAAGAATGATGATTTTCCCAACCACATTGGGGCTCATTCACAGATGTCCTTTGCTCCCCATAATACACATCCGCCATAACCGATCTTTTCAATTAACTCTTTAGATGTCGCATTCTCACTCTAAGATGTCTTGATGTGTCTCAACTTTATGCCCCAAAATTTTTTTAAAACCTAATTTATGGAAACAAAACAAAATGGAAAATTGCCTTCGATTACAGAACTAAACGTCGCCTTCCACAGAAACGACGTCAAAAACTTGTTCGCTCAAGGTTACATGCACTAAGTTTTACTATTTTTAACCTTAGTAAATTTCGCAAACGCACGGGTCATTCGCGTACTACCTAAGGTGTTGATCCCACGAGAAAGGGAACTAGTCCTAAAATTTAAAGGCAGCTAAGTTCGTAATTAACCTAATTAAACAACTATTGCAGAAAATAAATCAACTGATAATCAAATTTGAGAAATTAAAGTGTCACAAGAACGAACAAAATAGCAAACCACAAAAATAATATGAAAACCAACCTAGAAATAACCAAGCGAGAGAAAGGGGGATTCAATTCGAAACTAAAGAAAATTTACTAATTATGCAAATTTTGATTTAACGGGCCTAGATGGTCCTAAGGTGAATTATTCTCTCTCCAGTTATAATTCTTAACCCTAATTGATAAACCCTAATTCAAATTATGGAAATTGCGATCTCTCGATTGACAATTGGTCTAAAACCTAAATTAGTTCTGAATTTGTCTATTAACCCATCGAGAATCTGTACTCAATCTCTTGTTACACAACTCTACTGGTTTGATTCAACTCTCTACCTATCGATTTACCTAACTCATATTAGTATAAATCAATGATTTTTACCAGCTTACCCTCTCAGTTTATTGCCAAGTTATGAAGAATCAAAATTGAATCACAATTAAATCGAAATAAAACATCATCAAATAAATTTTAGTAATCTCAAGAACCAAAAAACTCAAAAGTCAGTTTAGACAAATGATCAACACTCAACAATAGTAATTCCAATCAATATTTAATCTCATACATCAATGAAATTGAAATATCAATAGAAAATACTGTCAGAACTGATCTCGGAGGTCACGACTACGAGAAACTGTCTGTTTCGGGAAGTACTTCGTGTCAAAACGTATCTCCGTGCCTCTTTTCCTTCGTCTCCTTCCTCAATCGCTTGATTTCTCTCTGGGTTCATCTCGAATTTTTCTGCAGAAACTCATTGTTTTACTCGACTCTCTTCGCTCTACCAATCCCTACTAGCAGCTATCTTGTAGTATGATGTTTATTTTATAGTAGCCCTATATCAAACTCAAGGTCGAAATGGTCTAAAAAATCACTTAAATTTTGAGTTTTTATGTCAGCCTGACTTGACGCTCTCTATCACGATCGTGGCCCCAAGTGCACGATCGTGGCTTGGCTACTTCTAGCTCTTCCTTCTCTATTATGATAGTGGCCACTATACACAATCGTGGCCTATGTCTTTTAGCCCAAAACTCTTCAAATCTTCATCGTTCTTCCCCATTTACCCTGCAACACTAACACACACATCAAGGTACCTCAAAAATATAATAATTAAGCTCAAATATTGACACTAACCCATTAAAAAACACGTAAACACACAAACTAACATAATTAACAAATAAACACACACTTAACTCTCAATTTAATGCTAAATACTTAACAGATTACACCCTAAAACATCATGCAAAGAACCACTATCAGTCATATACATATCACTCTATTCATCATAAACACAAAAATATGACATGAATATATCCATGTATTCAGCCACGATGTAATATAAAATTAACTCCATTTTTATTATCATTTAATCTCAAACTATTATTACATCTATTGATATTTAAATAACCAATGAAGATTTCCATTCTCCATCCATGTTACATATATTTTTAACATCATTTTCATAATCATTTATCCTCTTAAACTATCAGCAAAAATATGTTTATCAAGTAAGCCATGAAGAACAATATGCTACTTACTTGATTTACTTAAAGTTTCTTCAAAATCTCCAAGAAACCCTAACTCCTTAAGCTACATGATCATCATCGTGGAGGGTGGAGTAGGTTTAGTTTCTTTTAGTAACAAGATGGAGAAGATAACAAAAATGGAAGTAACAAGTGAAGGATGAGAGCAAAGTTCATGACAGTGAGAGTTGAAGGTGTCATAAATGGATAAGAAGAAGTGAAGAAGATGAAGAACAATGAAGAGAGAGCACTTAGCCAAAAGTGAAGAAAAAATGAACAACGGTCTTGCAATTGAAAGTAACGAGAGTGAGGTGTGTGGCTAGTGGCATGACCCTTGCCACTTTCCACATATCCTCCTCTTGTGGTTTCCAATAGGTCATCTTTAATAACTAGTCCATTTATCTCTATTTTTAATCCAATTATCTCCCAGTTTTCTATGAAATTTGTCAATAAATCCTAAAGTCACGTATCAATAATTTCTACTACCATTTGACACTTAATTTTACTACTATTTATCAATTGTTTGTTCATTTGACATTTTTCCTAGTCCAAAAATACCTTAAATCTCAGAAATTTCTCAAATTTCACTAAAAATTCTAAATCAATAATTATACTCACCAAATCAATTTTCAAGACAAAATATTCACTATTCACATCATAATCACTTTAAAAATCATTTATATAAGATGTCAAATGAGTGCATGAACAGTCATTGCAATATGTACAAAAATCAATTCGCTTGTGTGTGTATGCTACTGATATGCATGAGTATACAATGTACCTTATAATTTCTCAATAATGCCTCTCATGTACAGTTATCTAACGTTCTAACCCTTAGTATGTGAAAACGAGATACTATAATTCTCTCTGCCTCAAGAAACTTCGTCCTCAAAATTCTTATCTGATTAATCAAATTGATGGGGTATTGTTTTCGCATATTCTCTTCTGTTTTTCCCACGTAACTTTTCCACTCGAATAATGTCTTCCAAATGACTATAGCGAGAGAATCACTCAGTTTTTCAATTGCTTATTCAGATGCCTAACTATCTTAACTGGTTCCTCATTATATCTCAGGTTTCTCGTAATTTCACTTCCTGTGTCGATAACACATATGTCGGATCGTACTGATATCTCCTAAGCATACTCACATGTAACATAGTGTGAATATGAGACATCTTTGTTAGTAAGACTAATTTACAAGTCAATGGTTCTGTTCTTTTAATAATTTCATACGGACCAATATATTTTAGTTTAGTTTCGTTTTTTACCGAACCTCAGCACACCCTTGCCAAGACGAGACTCTCAAGAACACTTTATCTTTCTCTCAATATTCCATATCTTTTTAGTGTTGATCCGCCTAACTCGTTTGTCTTTCTTGAGTTACTTAAATTTTGCTACAGATTAATTTTTTCTTATCAACATTATCTTTAATTAATTCTGGGCCTTCAACAATCCTTAGGCCCTCTTCATCCCAATATAAAGGTAGACGACTCATTTTGTCCTGTAACGCCTCATACGGTGCCATATTAATACTACTGTGATAATGATTGTTATAATCAAATTCAATCACAGCTGTGTATTGATCCCATGCTCCTAGCAACTTCAAAATATAAGCTCTAAGCATATATCCAACAGTTAAGAATGTTGGCAAATCAAACATTTAGTCACATATTCGACCCCTTGCTTGCTTCTTCATCCTTGGCCGCTAAATGTTATTACAACGTATTACTACTAAGATGTATAGCATAGGCTGCTATGTGTGCTTCATCTAAAAATCGCTTTTCTCAATCATCTATATCGGGTACACATACTCCTTACTTCAATCACAGGGTATCACTTTCCAATTCAAACTCAAAATTTGAATTCATTTTCAATTTCTCAATAAGATTCACAAATTCTTAATCCCCACTTTGGGCTTTTCTAATCCTTTCATGTAAAACTGATTTTAAATTCAATATAGGTAATAATACTTCATTTTCCCCTAAATTTAACTTGATATTCTATGCTCTTTATTGCACTAGATTTGGTAACCTCAATATTTGAATTTGGGCTACACTGTTATTGAATTTTCTGCTTAATGCATCAGATACAACACTAGCTTTACAAGATATTACTCATTTGTACAATCATAATCTTTAAGTAATTCTATCCGTTGTCTTTGTCTCATAATTAACTCTTTCAAACTTACTAATTTCCTCAAACTTTAATGATCTAAATAAATCTGAAATGTTTTACCTTACATATAATGTCTCCAAAATTTTCAAAGAAATCATTATTGCAGCAAGTTTTAAATCATGTACCAAATAATTAACTCATGAGACCTTAATTGTCTCAATATATATGTAATCAATTTACTATGCTGCATCAGAATACATCCTAATTTCCTAATGTGAAACATCACTATACACTACATAACCTCCAGATCCGAATGGAATAGCTAACACCAATGTTGTAATTAGTTGGTGTTTTAATTCCTCAAAACTCTTTTGACATTTATCGGTCCATCTGAATGACACATTTTTCCTCAAAAGTTTTGTTAAAGGGGCTAAGATTAATAAAAACCCCTGGACAATCCCTGGTAGTATCTAGCTCATCTTATAAAACTCTGGATCTCATATATATATATATATATTCCTTAAAGTTTCTTACTTCATCAATACCTCAATTTTCTTTGGGTCTAGCTATATGTCCTGTCTAGATACTATATGACCCAAATTACTACCTAATCAAGCCAAACTTCATACTTACTGAACTTAACATATAATGTTTCTCCCTTATGATATGTAAGATTAACCTCAAATGTTCAAAAATTTTTCTCTTTACTTTCAGAATATACTCAAAATATGATTTATGATCACAGTCACTAATTAATCCAAATAAGGTTCTACCAAGGCATTTGTCAACCCCTACAGTTATCACAAATAACTCGAGGAGCCCATAACTTATTCTCAAAATTCTTAAATAACTAATTCCTCAGATGGGGTAATGTTATCTCATGTTTTTCTTAGTCTCCCAATTTACTTCTTTTCTCAAATGATTTTCTCCATTCATTCGATTTCCTTTAATTTCTTAGTAACTTATTCTAATGTCTGTCTATTCTTACTAGTTTCTCCACACATTTCAATTTATTTACAAATCTCAATTTTGTGAACATAAACGTCAAATCTAACTTCTACATTCTGCATATGCTAGTATAGAGTACCTTGTGGACCTAAGTTCCTTTAGCAATAGCAACAATGTCTTCTTCAATTCATGAACCTAATAATGTAGTTAGGCTGCTTGACATCAAACAAAATGCATGCGCTTCCTATAGTATATTCAACTTTTTAGGCCTAATTCCCATTTCTAACTAACTCCGATATTCACTTCTAATTTGTTCAATATTCATTTATTTCTAGAAATGTAACATTTGACTTACATGATATAATTTGATGAAAGTCTCTATCAAATGAAGATTTCTCTCCTTAATCATCTGTACTCTTTACATACTCTTTATTAGTTAACTATATTCATCATCGCTTTTTAGCCACTCTAAATATCTCAATAAGATTGATTTCAACTATTTATAATATCTCAATAAGATCAATTTCTATCATAGCTTACATGATCAGAATATTCTTTATAATAAAGCTCAATGAAGCAGTAAACATATTCATTTACTTTAATACTTTGATATGTACCATCAAGATCATTACATCTTATCTAGAGATGTATTTTTGACAAGTCACCAATTAAACCTCACGCTAATGATATTTTAATCTTAATTGATTATGGATAACTTTCGAATATTCTATGACTATATAAAATTTACTTCTCCATAGTAGTTACCATTTTAATATGACCACCTAATTCCATGCTTACACTGCTCTATTCAGATTCATCTCATAGATTTAACTATAGGGATTAACACTTAAGAGCATTTAATATGTCATAGATCACTTCCTACACCATCTCTAAGCATTAACATGTGTGCTTAAGAACATCATATGTCAAGGCAACAACATTATTGGATGTACACTCACAATAACTATTCAACTTAACTTTGAGGACTTGTACATATCTCGTTATCATTTATTTCATCTTCCAACTATCATTTATTTCATCTTTCATATGTATGTTCTCAATACATTTAGAATTATAGATGCATAACCATAATGAAATTCCAATCTCAAATCTACCGAATTAATCTTATACTAAATCATAAACTCTTATCTCATTAATCAAACAACATTTTAGCTCTAAGTTCATCCTCTCAAGATCACAGTAAATTTTTGTTTTCCCTCCACTTTGCTTATACGCTTTAAATCTTGTCATTTCTATCTATGTCTCTATTTCTTCATCGGTCAATCCACAAAAATATTTTTCACATTCATATCAATTCAAGGATATAAAACCACAGTATAATATTGATATCATATCCAATGATATAACCACAAATACTTATACACTAAATCTTTGTCTATCATATCCAACCATGTGGTATTTCTTATTTTTAGATATCCACAAACTTCCATTTGCTTACGCTCTAACAGATCATCATTCTTCTTATTGCTTATAACAACTCAACTTTTAACAAATTTTTATGTGTGTGACTCATGTAAATATGATTCAGACTGAGGATTAGTTGCCACTGCATTCTATGAAATGTCTAAAATGCATGTACCTTGACACATATTTTGAAAAATGCTCATGTAAGATACTAAGCCTGGGCTTTGATACCAACTCTATAGCACCCCACTCTCATAGGGCATATCCACAAACATATCGACAGTATTTAAGAACATACTTTACGAGAGTGACTCACTACGACAGTCAATCAAACTCAATACAAATTTTTCACACATTATACGCACTTTCAGAAAACAAAGAATCATTTTCATCCCATTTTATCCATAAAAGTCACCAATCACAAAAGTCATTACAAATTCACATTTGATATGAATTCAAGCAATAACACATTTTTATTACAACTAAAGCTCGATTTTGCTCGTTGCATTTATAAATATACTCAGTCATGAATGTCATTACACTATACAATTCACAAATACAATAAACAATAGTTGTGAAATACATATCTTAATATAAAACAACTGAAAACATATACAACTGTAAACTGTTCCCGACCTCTCACTCTTATCCAATTACAGTGGCTATTCCCCAATTAGTCTAACTGGATATTCCCTGAACCTGAAAGTCAATGTTGTAATTTTGGTGAGTTTTGCAAACTCAGTGAGCAAACCATCCACGATGGGCTCACTTATAGCAACACAGAACATTTCACATATTCATATTCAGAATTTGCATGTCATTTCACACATCAATTCCTAAACAGTTCATATATCTCATTTCAATTATTCATTTAATACACATCAATTTATTTATATGCAATGCACATGTGACTCACATTTATTTTTTACTTTGTTGTGATCGAGTGCCTTTTAACTGCCCCAAATTCATTATAGATACTGAGCTTATTGATAATTATCTTGTATCCATTGAGGATAATGGTCTCATTATACATAATGAGCCTTTGTCTCTTAATCACATTCTGAGCTTTAAGTTCTTTTTCAATTGCTACTCCGGTCACAACCACCTTTATCTGATTATGCATATCATGTAATGAAGTGCATGAATTCACATATATGCAGTCAATCACATTATTCAGTACAGATTCACTTTTTCACATTTTCATCGGATCTATGTCCGGCTTTCAACAAAACGTTGAGAACACTTATTTCTTTCTCGTTCACATTCAATGAAGCACTTCCAATACATTCACATTTATCAAGCTCCTCAAACTATTAAGTTTCGGAATTATTTCAATCACATCATAATTAGTTAAATACAAAAATTTAAACAGAAACAATCAAATAATGTGAGACCATCTAGGTTAACTTATAGTACACTCTAGAATAGCATTTGCTTCCATGATATGGAAATGTCTGGATGCGGACATTCAATTCTGTCTATCAACTTCATGCAATACACACATTGCACAAAAATTACTAATTTTGACCTGTCACATAAGTATCAATCATACACATATATATGTGTTATATACAATGCATGCTTAATTTGACTATTCCGGGTATGTTTCCTTAATCACATCTCTTGATCATTTAAACATCATCATTTGTGTTTATCAAGCTTGCACTTAGGTTCATAACTCAAAGAACTTAGTTATTCTAATGTCATAATTCAATCATTCACCATTTCTTTTCTAGCATCATATAATCACATAATATTCAAGTTCTCATTCATTTTTACTTAATACACATTACTCATCTTCTTTAAATCACATTAGCATTCATAGGGTCACTTTCATTCTTATAACATCTCTAAATTTCCAAAATTTGTCTAATTGATGTTAGTCATCTATGCTTAAGTTATAACCTTGATTATCACCCTAAGCATATCATACATTTAGTCACTTAATCCATTATCAACTAGGTTCATTTCTAGCTTCATTCAAGCCTAAATACACCATAGGGAAGTACCTTAGTAATATTTGTCTCCAACATCACTCAAAAGACAACATTCCTTCCTTTATACCTGCCAACGACCATAGTAGTCCTTCCCACGATCGTGATAGAAGCTCGTGTAATTGGCCACAATCATGGAGACTTTGCCATGATTGTGACAGAACCTAAATAATCAGGCCATGATCATGGGAACTATGCCACGATCATGCCCTACCTTTCGTCCTTCATTTCTCCACGAATTCCACAACATAAAAACATCATTTACACTTCTACGTTTTCCATAATTCATACTCTTTTATGCAATCTCATTTCATACTATTCTAACTACCATATTAGTTGTATTAAACTCACAAAACTTTTCTCAATTGATTCATCTTCATTCACTTAATCCCAATATATATACATTTCTAACGTTTCCAGATTTTTAACTCTCATATGTTACAACCAAACCATCTTACGCTCAATTAATCATTTCTACATCATTTACCTTTCATTCTTTCCTCATTTCCAATCCAAAAACATTCTTGAAACACATCATAAATCATTGTTCATCTTATATACAAAAACAAGACATCCAAGTATCCATACATTCATAAATGTTTAAGCACACATTCAACTTCATTATCAACTTCACTTTATCGTTAAACTATCATATTATTTCTTCTCTTTTCAAGACACTACACTTGCTTTTTCTTTAACTTTAAACTCACTCTGATTCATCTCTATATAGCAACTTATAACTCATATTTCCCATATGCCCAAAATAGAACATATTTATATCATTCCTTCATTTACATTTCTACACTCATCCATTAACACAAAATAGGTCATATACATGTCTCTTCATTCATCATAAACACAAAAAATATGACATGAATATATCCATTTATTGATCTATGATGTAGTATAAAATCAACTCAATTTTCATTATCATTTAATCTCAAACTATTATTACATGTGTTTATATTTAAACAACCCATGAAGATTTCCATTCTCCATCCACGTTACATATATTTTCAACATCATTTTCATAATTATTTTTCCTTTTAAACTATCATCAAAAACATGTCTACCAAGTAAGACATGAAGAACAATATGCTACTTATTTGATTTACTCAAAGTTTCTTCGAAATATACAAGAAACCCTAACTCCTTAAGCTACACAATCATCATGGAGGGTGGAGTAGGTTTGGTTTCTTTTCGTAACAAGATGGAGAAGTTAATGAAAATGGAAGTAATAAGTGAAGGATGAGAGCAAAGTTCACGATGGTGAGAGTTGAAGGTGTCATAAATGGAGAAGAAGAAATGAAGAAGATAAAGAACAATGAAGAGAGAGCATTTAGCCAAAAGTGAAGAACAAATGAACAATGGTCTTGCAATTGAAAGTAATGAGAGTGAGGTGTGTGGCAATTGGCATGACACTTGTCACTTGCCATATGTCCTCCTCTTGTGGTTTCCAATGGGTCCTATTTAATAACTAGTCCATTTGTCTCCATTTTCTAATCCAATTGCCTCCCAATTTTCCATGACATTTATCAATAAATCCTAAAGTCATGTATTAATAATTTCTACTGCCATTGGACACTTAATTTTACTACCATTTATTAATTTTCTTGCCACTTGACTTTTTTCCTAGTCCAAAAATACCCAAATCTCAGAAATTTCTCAAATTTCACCAAAAATTCTAAATCAATAATTATACTCACCAAATCAATTTTCAAGACAAAATATTCACTATTCACATCATAATCACCTTAAAAAATCATTTATATCTCGAAAGATGTCAAATGAGTGCATGAACAGTCATTGTAATGTGTACAAAAATTAATTCACGTGTGTGTGTATGCTACTGACATGTATGAGTATGCAATGCACCTTATAATTTCTCAATAATGGTTCTCATGTACAGTTATATAAGGTTCTAACCCTTAGTATGAGAAAACAGGATACTACAAAAGGTACCTAGTTTTGAATGGATGTTAACTTATACGCTTGATATCTCATTAAGTGTTACTTTTACTTCACTAGCTTGATGGCTTTTATGATATGTTACCCATAATACATCTCACCTTATCCTTACCCACATTACCACCCTAGAAAATTCTTTTAATTCATGATTACACGTGTGACTTTTAGTGTTGGAGAAATGAAATGAGATGCAAAGTTATAGATTGTTGTGATCATGAATGGTGTTTGAGTGTACCCATGGAAATGTTTTGTTTAAACACCTTTTCTCTAAGTCTACCTCTAAATTATTCAATTTCTAATAGTGGTGAATATTGATTAATCATGAGTAGAAGCTTTGAATGTTGAGTTTTTGCTATAGGTTTTGAAAGTCATTCATCTTTATTTATGGTTATTTATTATTAGGAAATGTGAAAAATGAGTAAAAGTTTTAGTTTGTGATTTCGATGTTGACGATTTGCCCAAGAACGAACAAAAATTAAGTGTGGGGGAACTTGATATGTGCTTAAATGTTGATTCATTTGATATACTACACTTTCTGATTAATTCCTTAGAAATGCTTAGGATACTCACTTTAGTTCATATTTGATTTTAGGTACATTTTGGAAGTAAAGGAGCTAAAGTGACCCGAAAAAATGTTCATTGAGGCCATCTTTTCAATTTCCACATTCACTTGTCTTTGTGGAACAAAAATGATAAATATTGAAGCAAGTAAAGATAAGAAAAATCAAGTGATGAAGCTGCATAGAAATGGCATATGATAGCCCCATGCAATGTGAATTTTATGGAAAATAATGAAAGAATTAAAAGGTGTTTTCGACTGGATGATGGATGCATGCAGCAGGTGGAATCATGTTGAGTAAAACAGCAGCACTGCATGGTAAGGAAGGGGTAGAAATGCAAATCATGTCTGCATTCAATGCAGAAATTTTTGTTAAATGCAGACAATGTATGCGTTCAATTTGACAGCATTGAGGCTTTTAAATTAAAACGCACAATAACAAGTTTGAGTGAATAGTAGGGTGGACTGAAAATTAATTAGAAAATAAAGAATAGCGTAGGATAAGAGAGTGGAGGTGTAGTAGAGAGAACCGTCGGTGCTCTTCAGCTGGGGGTTATTCAACAGGGGCTAAAGCATTTTTTTAGGAGAGACATATAAAGGGCTAGACATACATTTAAGTATTAGTCACAGTGGTGACATTGGCATGAGGGTGGCACTTGTCGCCACTTTTCTTGTTTTTTAATCTCTTTTCATGTAAAGTTTACGAAATAATCTAATTAACATTCATGCAATATTCACACGATTTCCATTCAATTTATCTCACATTTGGATCAAAACATAGGATTTGTAACCAAAATCAAGATATAAAGGCAATTAAAAGCAATAAAAACTAGACACAACACACACCTAGTGCAGTTCCATGTATTCCTCTTCTTTTAGATCTCAATTGAGGAAAGCATTTTTAGCATCAAACTATTTAGGGGCCATTTTGATTTGCTGCAATCGAGATGAGAACATAGACTGTATCTAGCTTAGCTGTAGGTGAAAAGGTCTCTTGGTAATCTAATCCATACTTTTATAGATAACCCATTGTAACCAGCTTTGTTTTATACCTGTCTATGCTCCTATTAGCCTTGAGTTTCACAGTACATACCCATCTACACCCAATTGTTTTCTTTCCTTCGAGTAATAAAATAAGGTCCTAAATAGAGTTCCTTTTCAAGGTTTCCATCTCTTCATTCATTGCCTTAGTCCACTTTGGGTCATTCAAACCTTCCTGAACATTTCTATTAACAAAAATACTAGATAATTGATTAACAACAAGTGCATATGATAGACAATTTTTTAGTAGAAACATCATTGTTGATAAGGTATTTGACATTGGCGTTAAGATCAGGTTCATATTGTGTCTTTGGCAAACCTTTATTTTATCTTTGTGGGTATCTCAGAAGATGAAAAACAAATTCCTTGCTAGAATTATTGGATGCTAAACTTGAGATTACCTGAGATTTGCCATTTTGGATATTCTAGATTGACCCTTTGGTTAGTGGTGTTATTTTAGGTAAGTCTGTGTTATTAGGTTGTTCTTCATGGTTGTCATTGTTATCAAATTCAAGCCCTCATCTGTATTTCCTAGAATATCAACAACTTTGCCCAGTTCCAAACACTCGTATGCTTTTCCTGATATGTCTTGTACCATATTCCCTCTACCAACATTTTCTCCCTAAAGGGAAGAAGTAGAAACCCCCCTGAATAATATAGTTCTAACTCTTGAAAAGAAGCATCCAAGGTTACATACAATTTTTTAGTTTAGGGATCATAACACCGATACCCCTATTGAAGATATGAATATCCAAAAAATAAACATCTTTTTACATAAGGATCAAGTTTAGTTCTCAAGATCTTAGGGACATGAACGTACACTATACAGCCAAAAACTCTATATTCAAGGTTTGGGAGATGAGGAATTAAAAGTAAGGATTGCATTTTTTATTGTGGAGTTTGAAAATCTAAAACCTAAGATCTTGATCTATTGATGATATAAATCGCAAATTTTACTGCCTCTCCCTAATAAAAATATGGCATGTTCATCCCAAAGAGAGAAGCACATACCACCTCTAATATTTGTCTATCCTTCCTTTTCGTTAAGCCATTATGTTATAGAGTATAAGTGCACAATGTTTGATGTCAAATTTCAAGGTGATTTAAAAAATTTACAATAGTGCCATCCAAAAATTCCATGTCATTATCAATTTTTCCACACTTGAATTGGTTTTTGATATTAAGTGATCACCATGTTGCGAAATTCTCAAAATGTTATCTAAACATCACTTAGTGATATCCAAGACCTACATGTACATTCATTAATGAATGTAACCAAATATTTAGCATTAGACAATGAAGGATTTTTTGCAAGTCCCCATACACCCAAATGTATAACTACAAAGGGCTCAAAAACTTTTTTTTAAACTAGGCAAATAAGGATCATGATGACTTTTCACATTTCACAAACATCATAATAAAAATCTAAATCACTTATGGTTAAAAAAAGATGTGGCTATAATTTTCTAAGATATCTAAAATAAAAATGACCCAACCATCGATGCCATAACCAAACAGTGGCTTGAGCTTTTTCTTAACTATTAGTCTGATATGCAGGACTAAATTTTTGTCCTCCATTCTCTGTTAATTCTAAGTAATATATTTTGCCTCG
This sequence comes from Erythroxylum alaternifolium, assembly GCA_027478495.1. Taxonomy (NCBI): domain Eukaryota; kingdom Viridiplantae; phylum Streptophyta; class Magnoliopsida; order Malpighiales; family Erythroxylaceae; genus Erythroxylum; species Erythroxylum alaternifolium. The sequence goes on along the minus strand of JANIIA010000010.1, from coordinate 4,366,398 downwards.
TTTAACATCATAAGCAAGAGTCTTCAGGGTTAGAATGTCTTGAAAAACACATAATGAAGGCCAAAAAGTTACAATTCATTTTAGAGATCAAGTAACCTATCCAACAAACAGGATATTATAAGTAAGGGATGGCATGACTAAAACTGAATTTAGAATAAGAGAATTAGACAAGGTAACAAATCCTTGCCCATCAATAAAGCACACACTACCATCAGCTACGGAAACAATTTATTGAAGGGATGAAATGATGGACTATAATTGGCTAGAATATGTAATCAATGATCATTTGCACATGTATCAATAATCCAAATATTTTTCCTAGAAATTGTAGAGAAAGCATTTGCCTTACCCACAATACTTGGATGAGAAACATTTTCTATGAGCACTGACATTTCCTCTCCTGTAGATTCTAGTACATTCATAATTGCCACCATTGCCTTTCTAACAACCTTTTTTGTGGATTTTTTAAAAAATCCCACCATTCAGGATAGCCAATAATTTCAATAACATTTCTTTGAGTGACCTATTTCACCACAATAATTAAACATAAAATTGACTTATTTTTTTCCTTCCTAATCCAGATGATGATCCATATTGATTCTGATTATCCAACTACATTGCGTGTTCAAAGATTGAGCGAGGTCCTCCCATTGTCTATCTTTGATGATACTCTCTTCTTATATATGAATATGTACTTTCTAAGTCAAGTTTTAGGCCTTTGATAAGATCTCCCCCCAAGCCTAATCAAATTCATAATCAAGTCTATTTAGGAGAATATATACTCAGAGCTTAGCCATTGTTAAATATAATTGGACAACTCCTTCAATAATCGCTTCTTGAGATGTTAACCTATGATCAATTTATTGAAAAATAGCCAAAAGTTCATTATAGTATATTGATAATGGTCTATCATCTTTTCTAGTTGAAAAAGACTTCTGATTCAATTCAAAGAGAGAGTTTCATTAGATTCATCATAGAAGGTTTTATATACAGCCTCCTATGTAAAAATAAGTCATTACATCAGCGTTGGAATCATTGAATCAATAAGCCAACTTTTCAGTAATTTGTGTCTCAAATTTTTAGTCTTCAAGTGTAGTTTTTTTATTGCCATAGTGCGATATCCACCCTTATTGCGTGCTCCTATTCACATTTTCATAAGTTGGGATCATAATGAGCAATTGGTCTCATCGAGTATGATACTTATGGAAAAGTATATTGGTCTTGTTATATGATAGTTGGTTATGTTGATGGGTAATTCATTGTTGTTGGATTAAGAGATCCTCGAGAATCCATGTGATTTTTTGAGTACAGGTTTCAAAGGCTGGGACGCGTGTTAAGAGTTTTCTCTAATTGTCCATATTGTGGTTAAGAATATATGGATGTTGATGACCCTACATGCTGGTTTGCTGGTGAAATTTAATGTTCAAAGCTGATAAAGTTGAGAGTTTGTTGGTTCAGCCTAGACTATGATGCTACGCATGGAGCTCACCTGGTTGGCCTTTCCTCTAGCCCCAAAGCTGGTTGCTACTAGTTTTACGTCTACTATTAGTTGGAGCCTTGTGGATAGAGAAATAAAATGATAGATTGTATTATTGTGTTCTCAGACTTGATACAGTGATTATATAATGAGTAATAACAACAGAAGCAACGTGGGCAGTGGAAGTTTGTTACAACAGAATAAATAACAAAGCAAAGAATTTGTTATCTAATTCTTTTGAGGAGTTCCCTGTGAGTAGAATATCATCAACATAGACAAGAAAATATAAGACCATTGAGCCTCGATGAAGTATAAACAGAGAGGAATCACAAGTATTGTTGATAAAACCATAGTCAAGTAGGAAGTGACCAATTTCATGATACCAAATGCAGGGGGCTTGTTTGAGCCCATAAATGGCTTTTCGTAATTTACAGACATGAGTTAGTTGTGTAGGATCAATAAACCTCGAGGGTTGCTTCATGTAAACTATTTCAGATAGGTGGCCTTGAAGAAAGGCATTGTTGACGTCCAAGTGATGAAGAGACCAGGAATGTGCAAGAGCCAGCGTGAGAATGATTTTGATAGTTTGATGCTTGGAAACAGGGGAGAAGGTTTCCTTGTAGTCAATACCAGGACACTGACTAAAACCTTTGGCAACGAATCGTGATTTATAGCATAAGACTGATCCATCTGGATTGCATTTGACCCAAAACAGCCACATACAGTTAACCACATTCGGTGCTTATTCAGCTGGAACTAAGGTCCAGGTGCCATTATTGAGGAGAGCATTATACTCTGCATGGACGGAGTCACGCCAGTGAGGTATTTGTAATGCCTGATGGATAGCATAAGGTTCATCACTGAGAGGTAATGGGTGTTTGGAGACAGTATAGGATTTTGGTTTATGGATGTTATTTTTGGTCCTTGTTATCATGGGGTGACAGTTAACAGGTGGGGGTGGAGATGGTGTAGGGGAAGAGTTGGAGTCTTGTAGCATGGTAGGGGAGGGGATGGAATGTAAGGAAGGGGGCCTAGAAGAGAATTGTGAATCCGCAGGAGAAGTCTGTACTGTTGACAGAGAGTGTGTCGCAGGAAGAAGGTGATGTGAAATATTGGAAATATAAAGGGAGGTATCAGTCATGTGAGAGGAGGACACGAGGGATAAATACGAAAACTAGTCATCGATAAAGGTGACATGACGAGAGACATGAAGTTTGTTTATGATAGGATCTAAACAAAGGTAGGCAAATTGAGAACGAGAGTAGCCAAGAAAATTGCATGGAGTGGAGCAGTTCTGAAGTTTATTTGTAGTGTAAGGGCGAAGCCATGGGAAACAGAGATAGTCAAATGAGTGTAGATGACCATAGGACAAAGGTTGATTAAAAAGTAGTTCATGAAGAGTTTTCATGGATAGTATGGGAGTTGGCATCTGATTGATGAGATAGACAGAGGTGAGTACAACTTAAGATTAGAAGGTAGGTGGGAGTTGACTCTAATGAAGGAGGGCTCGACTGGTTTTAATTATATGACGATGGCGACTCTCAGAGGTGCCATTCAGTTCAGGTGTATATGGTGAGGTGGTTTGAAAGGTTATACCATAAGTTTGGAGAAATGGTTTGAGCTTAAGATATTCGCCACCATTATCAGTGTAAAGGGTAAGGATGGGTGTTTGAAAAAAAAATTCAACAAGTGTTTTGAATTTTGGAAAATAATGGAGACATCAGCTTTGTATTGGAGAGGATAGAGCCATGTCTATTTCGTGAAGTGATCAACAAATATTACATAATATCTAAACCCATCAATGGAGAGCATCAGAGCTGGTCCCCAAACATCTGAGAAAATAATTTCTAAAGGTTTATCGCTAAACAAATGTGATGAGAAAATGGAAGTTTGTGGCTTTTAGCATACTGATATGAGACCCAAACAGAAGGAAAAGAAGGACTAGATGAAATTTTATTGAGTGACTTAAGGTACTAAAATGTTTTCTGGGATGGATGACCGAGGATATGATGCAGTGTCACAGGGCTTGAGACTCTGGAATGACAAGCTTGAGGTTTGAGGACTGAAGAGGTGAAATCATAGAGTTCATTGTGGCACACTCCCATAAACAGTATCGATTGCGTCTGAAGATCCTTCACCTAAAAAGAGTGAGGGAAGAGTTCAATAGAGATGTTATTATCAGTACAGAGTCACTTGGTAGAAATCAAGTTTTTATCAATCATAGGTACATGAAACACATTATTACACAGGAGAGGTTTTGAGGTGGTAGATAAATGGAAACTACCGGTGTTATCAATGGGAAGAGAATATCCATCACCAATATGCTAACCATCATCACCGGTATATGGAGTATGGACTTTCATATTTTGTAGTTGATTTGTGACATGATGTGTAGTGTCAGAATCAAGGATCCACTGTGGAGAGGTGGTGGACTGAGAACCACTGTGCGTGAAACCACTGTGGAGAGGTGGTGGACTCAGAACCACTGTGCATGAAATGAGTGGTAGGTGCACGACGAAACCTAGCAGGACGTCCATGCAAATTCAATAAGTTTTAGCCAAGTGACCAGGTTTCTCACAGTATTGGCTGATCAAAGAGCCTTGGTCACTGTCGCAGTGATGATGAGTAATAGTGCTTAAGCGATGGGTATGTGGGACAGCACCAGTTCCTGGGTGAGAGTTGGAGTTATGTGTGCGTGGGCCACGACCAGGTGTGAAGCGTCCTCGGCCACGATGTGGAAGAGACTGTCCAGGGTGGTGATTAGGAGGTCTATGATGGGAAACAAAGGCACTTGATGATCCCTGTAGATCAGAGGTTAGAGAGTCACAGGTTAAAAACGATTCAAAATAAACCAGAGGTTACTGATCGTGTGCCATTTCAAGCAGAAGAGTGTGACAGTATATGTAGTATGATGTGAAAGAGAAAATGATGACGATGAGGATTCTAAAGTAGTTAGACACAATTTTATATAAGAACAAGACAATCTCGGCAGTGAAGCCGGCAATGATCTTTGGCAGTAGAGAGCTCAGCACTAGAAAAAAATGGAGTTGTGAACTTTAAGGCTCTGATACCATAGAGAGATAAAATGATAGATTGCATTATTGTGTTCTCAAACTTGATACAATGATTATATAATGAGTGGTAACAACAGAAGCAACTTGTGTAGTGGAAGTTTGTTACAACAGAATAAATAACAGAGCAAAGAATTTGTTATAACAGAAGATGGTCTTAGGCTGTACGTTGCTGGTTCAGCCTATTATGCCCCTGCAAGATGATGTTTCAATAGACGACATTCATCTTGGTGCGAACTTGATTAAGTTTCTGCCTAGATAGAGCTTTGGTTAGAGCATCAGCAACTTAATCATGATTGAAGATATGAGAGACAGAGAGAATATTGGACTGAATATGTTAGCAAACAAAGTGATAATCTAGAGCAAGGTGTTTCATGTGTAAGTGAAATTTAGGATTGTAACAAACATAGGTGGCTTTAAGATTGTCACTAAAAAGATGTCGTGTAGTAAGGAGGGGGACATGAAGTTCGAGTAGAAGATTCCGAATCCACATAACTTCCGAAGCAGCAGAGGCGAGAGCATGATATTCTACTTTATTGGAGGATCTAACAATGGTGCATTGTCATTTGGAACTCCAAGACTTAGGATTATCACCGAAGAAAATGATCTAACCAGAGGTGGAGGTGCAGGTATCAGGATCCCCACCCAGTCAGCATCAGTAAATGAATGTAAACGTAAAGTTTTAGGATGATAGAGTTATAGGCCAAAATTGTGTGTATGTTTGAGGTAACGGAGCATACGCTTAAGTTGTTCAAAATGAAGGGCAGTTGGCTTGTGCATGAATTGAGATAGTTCGTTGATCGCAAAAATGAGATCAGGTTTAGTGATGGTCACATATTGGAGAGCCTCTAAGATACTTCAAAATTTGACGTCATCTGTAGTGGTAGTACCATCATGTAGGGTTAAAGCAGTTGTGGTGCTCAATGGAGTGTTACATAGATTACAATCAATCATGTCAAACTTGGTGAGTAGATTATGAATGTACCATTGTTGGGAGAGAAAGAGGCCATGATTGTTGGGGATGAGTTCAATACCGAGAAAATATGTAGGGGTACCCATGTTTTTTAGGGAGAACCGTTTGGAGATGACAACGATGAAGGTATCTAGTTCTTGTAAGGAGTTCCTTGTGAGTAGGAGATCGTCAATGTAGACGAGAAAATATAAGATCGTGGAGGCTCGATGAAGTACAAATAGAGAGGAATCACAAGTACTGCTGATAAAACCATAGTCAAGTAGGAAACGACCAAGTTCGTGATATCAGGTATGGGGGGCTTGTTTGAGCCCATAAATGGTTTTTCGCAATTCACATACAGGAGTTCATTGTGTAGGATCAATAAATCCCGTGGGTTGCTCCATGTAAACTGTTTCAGATAGGTGGCCTTGAAGAAAGGCATTGTTGATGTCCAAGTGATGAAGAGACCAGGAATGCACAAGAGCCAGCGTGAGAATGATTTTGATAGTCTGATGCTTAGCAACGGGGGAGAAGGTTTCCTTATTGTCAGTACCAGGACATTGACTAAAACCTTTGGCAACGAGTTGTGACTACAATATTATACCAATATTGTGAGATTTTCATACCCCTCAACAGAAAATGTCATCCTTACTTTCAATTCCTCATCTCCACAACCTTGATCCTACAGTTTTTTATTGTATAGTGTACATTCATATCCCTAAGATCTTTAGAACTAAACTTGATCCTTGTGCAATGTGTGTTTATTATATATTTACATTTTCAAAAGGGGTGTCAGTGTTATGATCCTCAAACTTAAAAATTGCATGAAACCTTGGATGCTTCATTTCGAGAGTTAGAACCATATTATTCAGGGGGAGTTTCAACTTCTTCCTTTGAGGGACAAAATGCTAGTAGAGGGAATATGTTACAAGGCATATTAGGTAATGCAAATAAGTGCTTAGAACTGGACAAAGTTGTCGATATTCCAAGCAATGCAGAGGAGTGCTTAGAATTGGAAGAAGTTGATAACAATGACAACCATGAAGAACAACCTAGTAATACATACTTGCCTACTTTAACATCACTAACCAAAGGGTCAATCCAAAATATCCAAAATGGTGACTCCTAAGTAATCTCAAGTCTAGTATCTAATAATTCTAGTAATGATTTTCTTGTTCCTCTTCTAAGATACCCACAAAGATTGAATGAAGGTGTACCAAAGAAACAATATGAACCTGATCTTAACTCGAATGTCAAATACCCCAACAACATTTATGTTTCTACTAAAAAACTTTCTGACTCATATGCATTTGTTGTTAATTAATTACTCAGTGTTTATCTTCCTAGTAATGTGCATAAAACTTTGAATGATCCAAAATGGACCAAGGTAATGAATGAAGGGATGGAGGCCTTGCAAAGGAACTCTTCTTAGGACCTTGTAAAGTATGGACTAGATTACCAAGAGACCTTTACACCAGTGGCCAATTTAGATATAGTTCGCATTGTCATCTCTATTACAGCAAATTAGGAATGGCCCTAAAGCAATTGGATGTTAAAAATTCTTTCCTCAATGGAGATCTAAAAGAAGAAGTATACATGGAGTTGCCATAAAGTGTGAAGCTTGGTTCATCAAATAGAAATGAAGTTTGCAGGTTGAAAAAATCATTGTATAGGCTCAAGAAATCACCTAGAGCCTAGTTTGGGAGATTTTCAATGACAATGAAAGCTTTTGGTTACAAACAAATTAATGTAAGTCACACTATGTTTATAAAACACAAAGGAGGTAAAGTAATAATTTTAATTGTGTATGTTAATGATATGGTGATAGGAGATGATTGTAAAGAGATGAAGCTCCTACAGTAACACATAGCCAATGAATTTGAAATGAAGGACCTAAGATAACTTAAATATTTCCTAAGTATCGAGGTAGTAAGGAAAGATCAAGAAATTTCTCTTTTACGAAGACAATATGTATTTGAACTCTTGACTGAAATTGGAATGCTTACTTGCAAACTAACTGAAACACCTATGGAAATGAACCATAAGGTTGGAATTGTCACAAATCAAATTCTAGTAGATATAGGGCACTATCGAAGGTTAGTTAGGAGGTTAATTTATCTATCTTATACTAGGCTAGATATAGCACATGCAGTGAGTGTTGTTAGTCAATTTATGCATCAGATGAGTGAAGAATATATGGATGCAATATACCGAATCTTGAGGTACTTGAAAGGCTTTTTAAGAAAAGGTTTATTCTTCTCAAAGAATAGTGTTTCAACATTAAAGGATACACGGATGTGGATCGGGCAGGTGATCAAACAACCAAAAAATCTACATCTAGTATTTTACTTATGTCGAAGGAAGTCTTGTAACTTGAAAAACAAGAAACAAAAGGTTATTGCCAAGTCAAGTGTAGAAGGTGAGTTTTGAGATATGACTCATAAAATATGTGAATTATTATGAATTAAACATGTTCTATAATATTTGGGGATTGAACATACAAAACTTATGAATCTTTATTATTATAATAGGGCTGCTTTTAAGTGTAGTTGTATCTCTATATATTGCCTCCATGTGATAGTGAAGAATGTACTGAAATTTTTACAAAAATATCCTTGTTTAACAATAACAAATCTGCCTTGCATGTGTTGGTTGCTCCATGTTTATATCTGCTCAATTATGCATGAAATTAGCTACTTTGAATGGAACTCTTGTAAGCCTTTTCAGGGAACTAATTCTCACCCGTGAGCCACAAATTCTTGTCATCTTCACAAACATATTAATAAGTACCATATTCACAATTATTTCCTTTTTTGTACATCCACGATCTACTTTTATTTAAGTGCCCTAAGATTTGTCGGTAACTATTATGCTTAAGAATAATCGTCTTCTTTGATTTTAATTTACTAGCTCTATTAGCAGCTTTTAAAGGTATCCTAGCACTTTTATTCCTTCTTTTGTGAACTAACTTGGAAAAATTATAACATATTTCTGCAGCCAAGGGACATGGAATAGGTTGACATATATCCTTACTCTTACAAAATTAATATGACTCTAAATTTGATGCATGTGGCAATGTTCCTCATCATAGCGTTTTTCATTAATCGTATATGCCTGCTGATATTGACAAATATCAACCGAAAAGAAAGTCTTTCAAATTAAATAATATTGTTAGTTTTATTATAAAGACTTTATAGTGTATATTCATTCGTTACATGCGATGTATGATAATCAGAGCCAATTGATAAAACCGACTTGTGTAAATTCCTACTGCCGGCGTTTATTGATTTGGGCTGGTTCAATAACAGAGAGGATAAAGGAGTGGTTGTGGTTCCTTTTCATGCGCCAAATATACAAACGCTTTTTGGTCTACGCCGTCGCTTGCTCTCTGACATGGCAGATTGCACCGTCTCGCCGACGTCGGAGTCTCCGTACGACCTTCTTTTAACGTCGATCATCCTGATTCCCGTTTCTCATTATGTCCTTTTCTTTTTCGCGATTCTTCTACTCTTTCTCTATAACTTTTTGGAGATTCACTTCCTCCGCCACTTGCTCAAAGGCTTCCGAGGCGACCTTGTAACGATCACCTGCAACTTTTCCTCCGACCTCTACTGCTCTGTCGTTTCCTCTTGCCGGATCCTTCATGGAAGGTTCCGATTCGCGCAAGTTTTCTGGATAATTGAATGCATTTGACCTGTCCTTAGGACTGATTTTGTCCCCCCNNNTTGCTTCTATAAAATGTAGGTATAGCCCTACTCCTTTGCTCTCTAGTCCTCATCTCCAAACAGCGTTTTTGAGTCTGTTTGCGAAGTCTCCTAACTTCAGTTACAGGAGGTTAGTCTGTTACTTCTTAAGTCTCTGCTGTTTACACATTTCTTCAATGTTCCTAAGTTATATTCTAAAATCATGTGTAGTAGCAAAATAAGTGAGAGTATACTGATGCGTTGACTTTTGACCTGATAATTGCAATAATTGTGGAATAACACTGGTATTGACGATAATTGGGGTATCCTTCTTTTACTTTTAGTATGTGGATTAAAATAAAAAATTGTTCGTTTTGAATGTTCAGGGAGTTGTTCCATGCATCTGACGGCGGAACAATTGCGTTGGACTGGCTATTGTATTCTGATGGTTAGGATCTTCAAATTTTTGCGCTTTTTAGAAAATGTTATTATTATTTGTGATATTTTCCTGCAAATTTGTTCAGTTATTCATTCCATTTCGTTTACATGTTGCTATAGAAATCTTGTTGCTTTACTTTTTCTATGTGAAGCTTTTGAATTATTTGCTGGCAGCATATGTGGTTTTAAGATCGATAACAACTCATGATCTTCCTGTTCCTTGTTACAGTTTTCTTAGAAAGGTTCTAGAAGAGCCGGAATAGATCCATTCATTTGAATCAAATGACATACTGTTACCACAAATGTGTCTTGCGTTACAGTCTTCTTAACTTTTTATACTTGGGATTTTCAGAAAATAACTGTAATATTTGATGAAGCAGAGGATAGACTAAAGTCAGAAATGAAATAGTCAATGTTATGGATTTTGATTTGTTGAGGAGAAAAAAACATTCGGTTAAGTTAAATACCCTAAAGAAATATTGCCATATATGACCTTTCTTCCGTCATCCTTGACCTGGTTATTTGATTGCTTCATATCTCTGTTTTACAGTTAAAGAAGATACCTCCTCTATGAATGAAACCATTCTACCCAATGATAAAGCTCCAGTTGTGATAGTGATACCTGGCTTAACTAGTGATTCGGCTGATGCTGTAAGCATCTCTTTTCCTTCCTTTTTATTGTAACTTGTGGTCTTCTTATCTAGACTTAAATGGGAACTTGAACTAAACCGCAAGTTGTATGAAGCAATTTGCTTGAAATCGGTCTATATGAATTTTCTATTCTAACTAACCCACTAAGAATCATTTAAGCTGCAGGTTCTTATGTTTCTCCTATATTGAGTGAATTTCTCAGTATGAAACTCCTTGTATGATCTCCAGAAAACCTGGTTACCTGTTCTAATTAACTTTCTTGTAATGCTATCTATACTTCATAAGGAAAGAAGCTAATTTGTACAGTTTCCTTCTTTTATGATTGTTTTTTCCTTTAAATTCCTTTTCATTCTTCATCTCTCACCCAAACGATGCTTTTGTTTCTGACTTGGCTATTGTTGATGTTAGGATGGTGTTTTTCCTTCTTGATTAGCTCTTTTCTATATTATGATGGTGCTTTTCCTTCTTGATTAGCTAGCAGTAAGGAAATGAAGTAAATTGTCTTCTGTTTCTTGACCATGGTTCGTTTTAATCCATGTGACAAGCTAGTTACTCATATTCACCAATTCATATCATTTCAGAGATATACTTTTCCAAGGCAAGATATGGAATATAGATGTCAATTTATCTATAAGGATCCCTGTAATGCATATTGTTTTAAGATATGAACATGGTTGATTAAATGCTCAAATTAGTAGTAAGACAAGTGATTATTCTCATAAATTTTAAATTTTCGAAGTATTGTTGGATGATTTTCTTTGTCAAATTTGAATTTAGGATTCATCCAGAATTCAAACTATCTCTATGTCAATTGAGCTATAACCTTTCATTTTTTCTACTTTACCTTTTTTTGTGATATACTTTATTCTGAGACAATTATATTTTCTACCAGTATGTAAGGCATGTTGCTTTTAAGATGGCAAGACACGGTTGGAATGTTGTTGTGAGCAATCATCGCGGACTTGGAGGGATATCAATAACTGTAAGCATAAACTTGAGATTGTTATTCACAAAATGTTTTCTCTCTCTTTTCATTCTCTCTTTCTCAACTTTATGGAAAAGGGTTTCCACTCATGCAATTAGCTCATACATCATATGACTAGTAAATCTCAGGAAAGGGGAAGAGAAAGGAAACTGTGGTGCTGGGTTATCTTTTGCAGTACTACATTGCTCGATAGAGGGTTCTATTTTCATTTTGTTCTATTTTGTGGGAAAAGGAAAGGGTGTGCAATCAAAATTAAAGGCTTATTTACCGTTTTGCTTATCTAGGGAAAGATGAGCCTTCTAAAGTTTTTAGTTCATATGAATAAATGGTTCTATGCTAGACTTTGTCATGACATGAATTTCTTACTATTTAAGTAGTAGCTTGGCTTATAAATATTGTTTGCAATTTGTTGATTGCATTTATTCTTTGTATATTGGAAAGAAACTAAAACATGCATATTTACTTTTTCATAATTGTGCGGACATGTTCTCTTGTTATAAATATATATGATCAGTCTGATTGCTTCTATAATGCTGGGTGGACGGAGGACATACGAAAAGTCATTGGTCATATTCACCGTTGCTATCCAGAAGCTCCTTTATATGCTGTTGGGACTAGTATTGGTGCCAATATCCTGGTATAATAATCCCTACTTTCCATTTTTCATGTAATTTCATTGCATGCACCTACTTTTATAGATCCATGTATCTATTTTTAAGTCCTATGAATGAACCAAGTATTAAGGAGATCAATAGAACTACTCTGCAGACATTGTGGCATGAATATGAACTGTGCTTTAAACTTTTAATGGCTCAACTGAGTTATTTGACAGAATACTTGCATCGTACTACTCAGTACATGTGTAAAGGACTTTTTGCCTCAAATGCAATAGGGTACTGTTCGAAAAAGAGAGGGAGGGGGAGAGATTCCTCGGAGTCTTGGAAAACTCTGATAATTTAAGAAGATACTGATAGACATATTTAGTTCCTTTGGCGTTGAAATGAGTTAATTTTGGGCTGTCTAGCAGCAACTAAATCCATACAAGCTAATTTATAACTTAGATTTGGCATGGACATATGCTCAAAAGCTATCCGAAAGCAGTCTCTTTTGATTGCACTCATTTCTCTTAAGTGGATGTGTCAAATTATGTAAGTACTCTTGTTGAGACCAACAACAAGATTGTTATATGCCTTACTGGTCTTGTATTGAGTGCTATTTGATTGTTTGCATGTCCATAGTTTGTATCTAGGACATTTTTGCTGTGTAGTCGGAATTTCAAAGCTCTGGATATGTACAATTTGTGTTAAGACAACGTTCATGCTCTAGGTGAAATATCTTGGAGAGGATGGCGATGGTATTCCTCTAATAGGAGCTGCAGCTATCTGTTCTCCTTGGGACCTTTTGGTAAGAATAACTCATTTTATGATTTGTTGTCATTTCAGTTGTCTATATTTTCGTGAATATAATCAAGTTCCAAAAGTATTAGTTCACATGTGTATATCCTTTAACACGGGGCTATTTTCGCTAGAATTTACGTCATTTGTTCTTATTATTTTCTTTTTTATTGATATGATACCATAATCTCATATTCAACTAGTTGACCACTGAATTGGTGGACTATCAATGAGCTTACAGTTTCAGTTCATTGTAGGTCGGTCTATTTTGGGTTTACACCTTCATATCCCATACCACTTGTGGGGTTATTTTTAATCGGATTATATGTCATGAAATGGGCATTAATTAGTAGGTCGGAAATAGTGATACATTAGTTGCATTTTGGAAATATGGAGTGGTTTTAGCAATGTGTGACATGAGCAAGCTATTTTGGTGTTTGTTCATACACTTTAGATCACCATGCTCTTATGAACGATTTGTCATAAAGTAATTTTGACCATGTTTGTGAGCACAATTTAGATAAAAGTTCTTGACTTACCACCTAACCATCTCAAATAAATAATTGTTTGAGCATTAGATCAAGGTCAGGAGATCCTTCTTAAAATAACAATTTATTAGCATAAAAAGCAAGCTATTAGTTGGAGTTATATTGGGAGTTTTAGGAGTTCGTATCATACCTGATTGACTTACAGATATGTGACAGATTCATAAACCGCAGACTCACACAAAAATTCTATGACAGAGTTTTAGCGGTTGGCCTTAAAGGTTATGCACAACTGTACGTGTTCATCAACTCTTTCTAACTTTTATCAATTGAGTTTCTCAAAATGTGGGCTACATTAGCTTATTAAGAGTATGGCACAGTATTTTTTTTCATGATTTTTCTGATCATTTAATCTGTAATTGCAGGCATCAATCTGTATTGTCTCGCCTTACAGATATGGATAACATCAAAAAGGTAATTTTTCTTGTTCCTTTTCTTTTTCAGTATGAATTCCTTAAAATTGAATTTATCCCCTAACTGAAGCAGGTTATTCCAATATCACTAGTATCAATTATGAGTGAAGTGATTGATCTGTAATGGTAATGGGGTGAGTGAAATTACCACTTGGAAGTGGACTAACTTTGGCCTGTATTTATTTCAATGATGCTTTTATTCTAAAGAGATTAACATTAGTGTAATCTTCCAGGCTACTGTTTTCTTAACAGTTATTGTCAAGCTGCTCCTATGGTCAAATATTTCTAGCAAATGAGAGAGCTACTCTTGTATGACTGAGTACCTTAAACCACATAGGTGGTGTCAAGGATTCTTATCTGCTTTTGTACGTAACAAATTGTGTGGCTTACTAGGGAATCTCAGATTTACTTCAAAAACCTGATTGCGATAAACTATCTTCCTAAAATTGGGCATATAACCTAGTAGGTCGAAATGAGTCATTTACCACATGAAAGGTTAACTATCAACTTCTTCCTTTCTAATGGATCAGCTGGCTGCTTGTAAGGGCCTGTAACTTGTCCCATTCTAGCCATGATGGTATATCATCTTGAGTGTCTATCGTCCTAACTTACCATGATGGATAAAGCTTTTCTGGTTATTGAACTAAGTGTCCCATGGGTCAGTGACACAAAAATCCCGTGGTGCATGCATATTTACGGAAACTCCATGTAACTTTAATTATTTCTCTTGTTATGATGTCCTGTATTGAACAAAGGGCCACCTGTGTAATTAGTCCCCTTTGTGATTAAATATTCCATTGTTAGCTATCTAAATGCTTATTGTTACATTGCTGAAATGTACTAAAATGTAAAGTTAAGGAAATATCTTGTAGTTTTAACTCTATTTTGAACCCAAATGCATATCTTTTAGGTTATTATTCTATGGTTAATATATGGAACTTGTGCAACTGGTGGTATTTAGTGTTAAACCTCATGTTTCCTTGAAGCAATTCTATCTTAGTTTGACAATGTAAATAAACTGATTGTCATGACTTGCTGTTAGCAAGATTTGTGGCTTCTACTTTTCTACAAGCTTGTGCAAAGTCATTTAATTTGTGTTTAGATGGTATCTTGTCTCCAAAGTATATGCTATAAATCCAACTTAGAAACCTTGTTTCTACAATCATGTCTTCTTCTATGAGTTCACAAATTGCAGATCTATCTCCATTTACATGTCATCTGATGTCTCTTAGTTTCTCTTAGTCAAAAATCAGTAAAACTAGAGTTGAAGGAAAGATTTTTATTTCTAAAAAAATGTCTTACTCTTTACATTCTATGTTCTCTCTTATATAACACTCTATACATATT
>JANIIA010000010.1:4332836-4351342 GCA_027478495.1 Erythroxylum alaternifolium | reverse complement strand
TATAACACTCTATACATATTCTAAGTAAGGCAACTAACTAATATTAGGAAATATACAACTGATGCTGATTCTAAGGAAACCATTATTCCTGATTTATGTTCACATGTAACAGACATTTACAACAACTAGCCCTTTATTTAGATGCATGTCTTGGATATAACTTCGTGAATG
Organism: Erythroxylum alaternifolium; assembly: GCA_027478495.1. Classification (NCBI taxonomy): domain Eukaryota; kingdom Viridiplantae; phylum Streptophyta; class Magnoliopsida; order Malpighiales; family Erythroxylaceae; genus Erythroxylum; species Erythroxylum alaternifolium. Next base: position 4,351,171 of record JANIIA010000010.1, on the reverse strand, counting down.
ATTTTTGTTCATGTCGTTTAGCAGCAGCCACGCCAAAAGCCTAAGACTTCCAAATATTGATAAAAATGCTAGTATAAAAGCATATATAAGTCTAGGATGTCAGATTTTATGCATGAATACACACCACTTTGGCTTTTCTTTCAGAAGTAAACATTTTTCCTTGATAATTTCGAATTTTGGCTACAAAACTACAGAATATATATTTTTGACCAAGATTTTAAATTGTGGATTGCGGGTTATTTTGCTATTGTAGATGACATGGATGCAAATGTGGCAAATTGCTGTAATGGTCCGTAGCACAACCACAATATTGCAACTACAATTGTAGTTACATTTCACAATTTAAAATACTGTTCTTGACATTCTTCAAATTACAGTTTTCATTTTTAAGGAAATCTGCCAAATAACATTAATAGTATCCAGTCATATATTCTAAATATGAAGATAGATTAATGTGTATAAGAATTTAGAAATTAGATTTGAAACCTAGATTAATCGCATTATCTTAGGATTGATTAGTGTAATTTGTGAGCATCCTAAAAATACTGCTAGAAGATAATGCCTTTGTATGTTTCTGATCAATAGACAATCTTATCCCTGCAGGAACATTTCATAACTAGGTTTTTTAAGTTAGCTTGGAACTGTCTTTCTCAACCCGAGAAGGCTATAGTAAATAAGTTGTTCCATCATCATTATGAGCTACTGTTGTTTCGTTTTTTTAAAAAAATTCTTGAGAACCCAATTTCTTTATTGGTTCCTCCACAATCAACAAAATTTAACCCTAATTTGTTAAAAGCTAGTTGCCTAACCCTTTCCCTTCATCACTTATTTTCCTGGTGTGCATTATGTCCCAATACCTTCTAGTCAATGAAAAAAATTTGTCCACAGATGTGAATAAATTCTATTTTGTGCTCATCTCTTGCTGATGTGTAAACAGTTGATGTTTCAACTAGGTATTACTGCTTATTGTAAATGTTAATTAGATTTGAACATTTCATTTATGTACTAAATTGGCAAGATAGAACAAGCATTTGACAATTAATTACCAAGACATGTGTCTTATGTGTGTGTATCTGGTCATAGGAATCTGGTTGTCCTTTGTGTTTTGCAGTCATGTTCTGTTCGGGACTTTGATCATCATGCAACTCGAGTTTTGGGGAAATTTGAGGTAAAAGCTATTGACTGATTCTTACCTTTTCTGTAAATGATTCTTCTGGTTAACTGCCAATTCAACTGAAAGGTTGACTTGTTTGCCAGACAGTTGATACGTACTATAGGCATTCCAGCTCTGCTAATTTTGCTGGAAACGTTTCGGTGCCTCTTTTGTGTATCAGTTCTTTGGATGACCCAGTTTGTACAAGGGAGGCAATTCCATGGGATGAGTGTCGGTATGGAACAGTTTATCTTTAACTTCTTAGATTTCTGGTTTTTTGCGGTATTATTTGAGGTTTCATTTCAGAAGATTCCATTTGAAGGATTCTATTTCCACAAACTTCATTGTTGCCACTCAAAATTCGTCAACATGGGAACAGAAGTGTGTGGTAGGCAGACAGATCTGGGTACATCTTTTCATGGCACATATTTAGGGACAGGTTGGATTGGGTTGGGTTAGCAAACCGGCCAACTTGATATGACTTTCTTTATCCTGTAACATGTCATTGCCCTTGCAACCTGTTTTCTCATTCTCCCTCATGAACTCTAAAACCCACCATACCTAATTAAAACTCTATCTCCTGTATCCTGCAACAAATTTGTTCTATTTCATAAATTTCTTCTTCGTTTTGCTTTTCTGCATCTTGGTTTAGACCCTAAAAGTGGATTGATTCCTGTTTTGTCCATGGTTCTCTCTTCTCTCTCTTCTGCTTTCTTGCAAAATTCCATTGTTGAAGCCCATCTCTTGCAATAATCTGTACAGTTAAACACTTTTACTTACTTTCTGCAAAGTTCCAAGTTGTTGAAAGCATCTGCTGCTCCTCCACTTCAGGCTATTTAACTGTCTACTGCCTTCATTCAACTCAAGAGTTCTCTTCCTAGTTCCACTGTGCTTAATTTCGTGAGTATTGCAGTTGAATTATTGAGCATACTCAATAACTTAAAAAGGGTCTCTTGATGTTTGCTTTTACTTTTAGATTACACGGATTCCAGTTATAGGTTTTCAAGGCTACTCTTTTTCCTTGGACTACTAGGTTTTCAAATAAAGCAACAAAAATTAGAAAATTAGGAATGCTAACAGTAATGGATCTCATTGAGTCTCATGTGAGATGCTAAATAGGAGTTTGGTTGGCTAATGAGAGCTAAAATTGATAGTTTTCTTATGTAATCACTAGTTTTCATTATGTAGTTACTCCATTATATAATGAAATGGAGTATTTGACATAGACCAAGAGTATTATCGTACTTGGACAATGAAGTGATATCCTCATAGGACTAATGACTTTAAGGCATTAGACCAAGAGTATTATCGTACTTAGACAATGAAGTGATATCCTCATAGGACTAATGACTTTAAGGCATTAGTAAGTAAATATTGAGAAAAAAAACTATTTAAAATAATTTGGATTGGATTGGGTTTACAGGGATGGATGGGTCATGCTGGGTTGGGTTTTGGACAGCCCTAGTAACAATCAAATTGATTAGCATTCCATATTTGTTCATCAACATCACAAGGTCGATGCCATAATTCTTCCAGTCTACTGCAATCAGCTTGAAGTTCAAATATTTCATTTGAGCTTCTTGATTACCAGCTGCCAATATGGACAACTATTGGAAACCTCATTATTGTTGCTTACCTGAATTGATTTTAAAGCATTTAAGGGTGGCACTCCTTTTATGCTTTAACAAGATTTTTAAGTGTCTGCTTATTTAGTCCAAAACTCTTTCCCCCGTCTTCTTTTATCAGTTAGTTGGCAGTAAGGCAAAGACTTCAAACAAGGAATAGGTGCCATGGTATTCAAACAACCTTATGTTTACTATGTCAAATAGCTACTGAATCAAATGCTTATTTTTTTCAATGCCCTTACTCTCAAGTAATTTGGTCTAAAATCCTGCATCTGATGCATTTAGATTGTAATGAGAGGGAATGGCCTCTTTTTGTGGGTTGGGATGTTGAGATGGCCAAACTTATGAAGCAGGATGCTTGCATATTCTAAACAGCCTTCATTTGATCCATCTATGCTATCTGGAGGGAAAGGAACAACAGGCTTGACAAAGGCCTAGCCATGGACTAATATGCAATGTCAGCAAATAAAATCTTTTGAATTAGAGAAATTCTTATGTCAAGCAAAGCACATCTTGGAGTCACAGCCCAAATGAAAATTAGTTGGGAACTTGAGCTTGTAATTAAAGGCCTCCTAATTCTGTACATCTCCCTTCTAGTTTGTCTTATTATGTAGCAAGTTGATGGGATCCCTTTTAAGGGTTTATCATCATACACTCTACTGTTGAAAACATAAAGCTTAGTCAATACAATTACTTCATTTTCTGCCAAAAAAAGAAAAAAAAAGATTTCTAAGTGTTTACATCAGTTTATATAAACATTAAATGCTTTATTTGTTGTAGGGCAAATGAGAATATAATCCTTGCTACCACCCATCATGGAGGACACCTAGCTTATTTTGAAGGACTAACTGCAAATAGTTTGTGGTAATATATCCCTCACCTTGTATCAGCGTTTCAATACCTCTTCTACCATTTACTCTTTGTATATAATTTCTAAGATCTAAAGGCCTGTTCTTCATGTGGGAGAATACCTTTCATAATGGTCATATTTGAGTATTTTCCATACAACAGATACTAAACTGGTCACACTTGAGTCTTGTCCATACAACAGATATTAAGAAGCAAATATTTTGTATCATGGTATTGTTCACTTGACCCTTGTTTGATTTTATAGCTTACACTACCTGTAAGTACTGTAATTGCACTGAAATATATTACATTGTGTCGTCATTAAGTCTGATATTTTATCTCAAAGACAGTTGGATTTGAAGACATCTGAGATAAATCATGAAGATACTTCATGAATAGTCCTGTTTAATATAGCTAGTTATATAAGAACGTACATGCATGCACATAGTAGTTTCATTTTCCATAATAGGAGTACTTATTGTTGTGGTCTTGCTATGTAATTCTAGCTCTGAGATGAATAATTCTCAGCTACTAATGCCCATTCGTAGTCATCATATTTGGTTCCCATTTGGTCTGATTATAAGCCTGCTTGCTTTCTCCATCCCCTTACTGCAGGTGGGTAAGAGCAGTTAATGAGTTCTTTAATGTCCTTCACTCAAGCTCATTGAGAAACAGAAAGGTGCAAATTAGATCACTCCTATCTTTTGTTCAATACAACTATAAATCTATGCTAAGATAAACACTCCTGATTGAAAGTACAACATAGCGGCTAGTTAAGCACAAAATTTGGCCAGTTAAGGTTGCCCATTCTGGTTATTGAATACTTGGGTGTTATTTTCTTAGGTTACAATGAAATGAAATGAATTGATAAAGAAATTTGATAATGTAATATATTGAATCTGCATGGATAGGCTATTCATGGGTTTTACATTGTTAGAAATGTAAAACAAATTTCATGGCATTGTAAGCCTAATAAAGGACCAACCAGTACTAACAATGGTCTAATGAACTATATTACATAAGCATTAAGTTATTGCCACTTGCATCCAGAATATTTGCTACTTGGAAGAGGAACATTTTTTTCGTATATCCACTCTGTGGTTGTGTTGATTGCATCTGCTGGCCAGTATATGCGTCCCTTTACTCCAACATCTTAATTCTAGTTTAAAAGCCTGATTCCTTATGTGGATTAATTCTGCTCTGAAGCTGCAACAACTAACAATGTTTTATGTTATCAATTGCAAAGAGCATCCTTATGAATGGATTTGTAAGATAGCAGTATGCTTCTGTGTTGCAGAGGAAATCTTCTAGCTGGACAATTCCACTTGAATCTTCAATTGATCAGGGACCTTACGTGAATGTTATGGAAGATGGAATGGTGACTGCAGTAGGAGACGCTGAAAAGGATATTGTTGCAGCGCAGTTACCTAGTGAAGATGTAAGCTGCGTTAACAAGGATCCAGACTCCATTAAGAGCAAAATGGGTGTTCACATGACGGAACAAATACAGAAGGAATGTGACTCAAACCATCCACCAGATCCGTGTCTGAATGTTTTGATTGATCCTGTGAGACAACAGATAGGACAGCTATTGAGTAGGAGTAGAGTTTCAATGTGGCTACTTGCATACGTTGCCATCGTAACAACTTGGCCACTTGTTGGTTCTGCTTTATTTCTGTTCATCAAGAAAAGGTTCAAAAACTTTTTGCCAGCTACCTTACTGAGAAAGTAGCACTGGTGCGCATAATCATGAGCAAGTTCCTTCTTCACGCGGTGAATTATCATTTATACGGGGTTCAGAAAGTTGCTATTACAATGGTTCAATCCACTACCTCTGTAAGGATTAATGAAGATTTCACTGCATCTGATCATGTAGCAGGTAAATTGGGGATAGGACGAAATTGACTATATATAAAAGTCACCATGATTTATCTATGTACACTCATTACAATGGATCAGATATACAAGGTCGGTGTTAAAAGTGATGTGGCAAATAAAAAGGTTATGGTTGCGATAGTGGTGCTCAGTTATTTTTCATGTCAATTTGAAGGAACCATAAGCATCTAAATCCAGACATGTAATAGGGTTCTCGTTGTGGAACGATGTGATTTCTTAAGAATGCCCTCTGTCAGAAGTGTACATCAACTCTATGGCTGTTGCTGCATTGCACAGTAATTGGGGTTCATCGTATTTCATCTTTACTATTTTCCTTTGTCCACTTCATTGCAACATATCCTCTTTTTTTAAAATACACTGATGCTTCCTCCATTGGGTTTTGCTTGGTTTTATTCCTTCAGTTTTGGACTTTCGAGTTACCTTGCACAATTTTTAGCTATTGAGCTTTACTTGAGTTTGTCAGGAATTCTTAGGTTAATCATATTTCATTTAGTCTTAAATTCGTCATTTCCAATCTTGCAAGCTTTTATTTTAACATTTCCAGTCTCAATTGAAGTCAATCTACTTTAATTTTAGCTAATTAAATCTTGACGTAGTTAATCAGCTTGTAATTGTGGGTAATGAATTTTAATCAAGATTAGTTAATTGTTATTTGTGATTAATTATGCTTATTTAGTTTTTTAGTAGGATTCAATTGCCTTTAATTGAGTTTTCTATTTTGTAACATCATTAATTAGGGCTTTTCTAAGTTTAAATCTATGGATTTAGCAAGATAAGATTGAATTTAGTCTCTTGTAGGATAATTAGATAAAATTTAGGTTAAAATAAGTTCAGTGTATTGGGGTACTTAACGTGAACTCCAGTTAAGATGGAGATTCTCATGAAGTTTGCGGAAGGTTAAATGCCAATCAATCTTTAAAATATTGAAAATCAATGAAATATAATTAGAGGATATAGTCCAAATTGGATTGGTCAAGTAGACAAGCCACTACCTGAGAGACCTTAAAGCTCACCATATGACTATCTTGAAGAGTGAAGAAGAGGTAATTAAGGACAAGAAAGAGGAAGTTAAGTGAGAGGAACCTATTTTTGAGGAAAAAGAACAAAAGAACAATTAAGAGAAATCCCATATATCAATTGATATAAACTATTTTTTCTTTATAGCGATATGTATTATTTTTTTGAAGTGATTGACACTAGATTTTATGAAATTTCCAGGTACCATTAATAAAGACATATATGAATTCTTTGCAATGTCTAAAAATATATTTGACCCCGAATTCACTATCAATCACCTCGCTTTAGATGTTAAGTCTACCTTCTCCAATGCAACCTAATCTACATTCTTATTAAACGCAATATTCTTGCATCTTCTTATTAGAGAATCATGATGACTCCTCTTAACATGTTCAAACAACCACCTAAGCTTTGTCTACCTAAATTTACTATTAATGTTAGCCAATCCCAATGTGTCTCTTACTATTATATTTTTGACCTTATCTCTTCTTATAAGGTTGTACATCTAATTAAGCATCCTCATCTCTGCTACCTTTAACTTATGATTATGCAGTTAATTAATGGGCCTACATTCTACCCTATAAAGCACGGCCAACTTAATTGCTAAATAATTCTTGTCACATAAAACTTTTGAGATGTCCCTCCATTTAAGCTACCTTGATTTGATACAGTGAACTATGTCGTCTATTTTTCCATTAGCTTGTATGGTGGGTCTAAGGTACTTAAAATAACCTTTCTTTGATATAACTTTTATACCAATCTTGACCTTTATATCATATGCAACCATCCGACCAGAAAAGTTACACTTTAAGTACTCATTTTTAGCCCTACTAATTTAAAGCCCTTTGACTTTAACGTATCTCTCCAAAGTTCTGATTGAGATTAACACCCTCTTTTGTTTCATACACTAAAATAATTTCATTAGCATACAATATACACCAAGGCACATCCCCTTGGATATTATTGGTATGCTCATCCGTAACTACTACAAATAGGAAAGGGCTCAAAGAGGATCATTTGTGTTACCCGATATTGATAGAAAAATGTTATATATCTTCTCATATCATCCTTACTCTAGTTTTAACACATTTATACATATCCCTAATAACTCGTATATAAATAACAAAAACTTTCTTAGCTTCTAAATACTTCCTTATGACTTCTTTAGGTATCCTATCATATGTCCCTCTATTTTTCCCTGTAATATTTCATTAATCATCTAAGGAGATGTATGACTTCTATCGCAGACCTCCCTGAAATGAAACCAAATTTGTTTTCTGTGATTGATGTACCCTCTCTCACTCTTTTCTCAATCACCCTCTCTCATAGCTTTATGGTGTGACTAAGTGGTTTGATGCCACTTTAGTTGTTACAACTTTAAATGTTGCCTTTGTTCTTGTAGAGAGGAATTAATATGCTAAGTCTCCACTCATCTAGCATTTTGGCGGACTTGATGATCTCATTAAAAATCTTGGCTAACTAGTAAGACCCTATGCTTCTAAGCTCTTCCATACCTTTATAGGTAACTTATCAGGTCCTATTATCCTTCCACTTTCATTTTGGTCAGAGCTCTTCTAATTTCTTCTCTTGTAATACATTGACAATAAACAAAGCTATATTATTTCTCAGAACTGCTAAAATCACCCAAGAAAATGTTTTTATCTTTGCCTTCATTAAAAAGCCTCTAAAAAGAGCTTTATCATCTTCTCTTGATGACATTTTTATCCATGAGCACCCATCCTACTTCATTCTTTATAAAACAAATTGGATCCATGTCCCTCATTTTCCATTCCCTAACTCTGGCTAACTTAAAAATATCCTTTTCTCTATCCTTACTAAAAATATTAACTTTTGGCTTTTGAGACTATCTTCTTCACCTCTTTCTTTGCTAACTCATTTCTCTATTTATTGGCTACCCTCTCTTAGTCCCTGTTGCTATCTAATAGAACTTTATACGTAAATCCAATAGAGCTTTATACACAACCTTCTTGATCTTTACCTTATCTTAGACGTCTTCATTCCGCCTTCAAGACTCCTTCTTACTATCCTTAATTCTAGGTTGATTAAGTTAAATCTATTTCCAATTAAAACCTTTAAAATTGCATTAATCAATTCATGAATTTCACTATTAGGTTTAACCCTAATATAAAACAGATATATGTCGACCGATTTCTAAGTTTGTATACAACTCTTTTCAATTATGTTAGATCTATTTACAAAAAGGATTTTTCAATCTTAATATCATGAAATCATATATGAAATAATATACTAACAATATTAATTTAAGAATAAATATGAACACATAATTGAATCTTAATAAAATTAAGGAATAAATTAAATTAAAATAAAGTCACTACAAATTCCATTCCAGGGTTCATCAAATCTAGATACTAAAAGGTATTTAGCTCATTATAATAGAAATGAAAACATTAAAACTAAAAAAAGCTAGAAATCCAGGAAAGTAAGACTAAAATCCTTAAAATCTCCAAAAATTTCACTCTATATTGATTAAAATACATTTTAAAGGGATTTCCTTAGTTGTTTCTCTATCCTTTAGCAATTTAAAGGTCCTATCTTTGTATTTTCAACCTCCTTCTGTTTTCTATAACTTAAGCTTATTTTTTCAAATTTGAAAATTGGATATAGCGAGTTAGACGATTATCAATACAAGCACGTTGATGATTGTGTTCTTAAGTTGTCATGTGACATTATTTGGATCTAACATATGCACAGATACATGCTTGTACTATTAATATGGCCTTCTCACTATTCAACACGAGCATGTTTCCATTCAACATAAGTGTGTTTTGTATAAAAAAGATTCCACGTGCCTCCAAACTCTCATACACAGCCATGTATATTGTCCTACACTCTATTACTCAAAACTTGTTAGAATTCATTCATTTTTGCTCTAAGGGAGTGAATTAGACCTAAAAATAAAATACGAACAACTTAAGTACCAAAATAAAAAATAATACTCCTAAACAAGCAAAATGCATTAAATATTAAATATAAGATAAAAAAATGACTAAATCACTACCTATCATATTCCTTACTAAAAAATATAAAAATAAAAGAATAAATATTCTAAACAAAAATAATTAAAATGGGATGTAAATTTATTAATAACTACAATAAAAATTCAAAATTGAATGTGAAATAAACATATAAATTATTGGTCTACGACACTATAAATATATTCAAATAAACTTGAAAGACAATCAAATTTGTGGTTGGGTTACCTAAGAAGCACCTTTTTATGAATATTTTAGCTTGATTCTTTCTTCAAACTTAGTTACTAATCAAAATAATATAATTGATGCGTTCTTCTTCCTTACAAAGTGTTACCACCATCATCACTCACTTGGACTTTCTTTTTTTGGAAAGTACGTGAAATATCCATTCGAAATGGTGGAAATTACAAAGAGAACTAGAAGTCATCTCCAACAATTGGAGTGAGTACAAAATCAGCTAATTAATAATCAGAGACTATTTAAGTTGCATTATCTAAATTCAAATTTGTTGTTTGACTCGATTGGAAATGAGTTGTTTATGAGAAATAGTCAAAATTGTCATTCTAAGCTTAAGAAAAAACTCCATCGATGTGAATTTGTTGTATTGACATACTTTTCCAAACATCTTTGTGCTTCTCATCCTCCATATAAAGTGGACTAGCATAGCAAAACCTATTCTAAAGACCTTATGATCCTCTTTACTTCTCCATTTTAGTTCATTTTATCCAATATAAGCATTCTAACCAACTAAAATTCATGTCTTAAAGCTCAAATAAATTGAGAAATTTTCTCCAAAGCAGTTTTGTATGACAAAATTTGAAGAATATATGATCTAAAGTTTCATCAACACTAGAACACAAAGGATAGGACTTGTTGGAGATATAAAATTTAATCATGTCCTTAGTTCCCAGATTTCACATAGTGGCTAACTAGAGAATAAAGGAATGAGCTAGAGAAGTACCAAAACTAAAAATTAGCTTGTAAAGAGGAAATCAGATGGGTGGTCCAAGTGGTAAATGCTTGCATGACTGAGTTGTGAACTTGTATGAATTGTGCAACATCCAACTGGCTTGATCCTATTGTATCTGGTTTAGTAAGTAGTTTGGGATACAATCATTTATTGGTCTAATTCTCGTAGCTGTATGAAAAGGCCAATACCAATTATTATCGTAAATGAGTTTATACATATCAGTATTCTCGGGTATTACCCCTCTTAGAATCAAAATTGTAATATAAAGGACCAAGTGAATGCCAATTATCAAACCAGAATTTAGTGCTCTTCCCATCCTTGATGTAGTGCTTGATATGATTATGCATAAAAGGCCTAGTAAGTAAGAATTTTTGAAAGGTATAGGAATGAGTACATTTTCTAGAGATTATCAAATGCTTACTTATTTGATGTGAAACCTATGCATCCATTTCACCCAAATACTCTCATTGTTATAACAGATTCTTCAAAATCTCTTAACTAATAAAATCTTGTTCATTCTATTGGCAGAGTTGATTCCTAACCTACCATATTCTTTAGGAAGACACATACACTCCATTTAACTTTGGAAGTCTTTTTATTATTTGAATTCAGACCATGCCACATGAAATCCCTGATACTCCTATCAATTTTCTTCAGAACTCATTTAGGAATATCTAAATGTGACAACCAATAAGCATATAGATTATTGACAATGGAAATAGCTATCTGTAACCTACCTCTATAAGACAGAAATATGTTGCTCTAGATAAAGATTCTTTTATTCACTTTTTCAATAAAAGGTATACATTCAGTTTCCTTTAGCTTTTTAGCGAAAATTGGAATTCCAAAGTAAGTAAAAGACAACTGATGTATAGAAAAACCTGCTTCACTAATTAATCATGTTGAATCATCTCTACTTTGCTTAGAAAGATATGTAACACTTCTATAAGGATTGTATTTCAGGCCCAAAACTTCCTAAAATCTTAATTAGGCATTCAAGATCACCTCAATTGAATTAGTATCATCATCATATAGCATGAGTTGGTCATCAACAAAAGAAAGTTGAGTGATATTGAGTTCTATACATTGAAAAAGATATATGAAATCTGAGCTTTCAATAATACACATTTGTGTCATTCTTTGAAGTATCTTTATAGTAATAGTGAATAGATAGGGAGATAGAGGATCTCCCTATCTTATTCCTCTAGTAGCTTAGTAAGTCTGTGTAGGTTCACCATTCATTAACACTGAGAATGAAATTGTAAAAATGAAAAACTGTATCCATCTAATGAACCTATTAGTATATTTAAAAGCATAAAGTGAATTGATGATGAAGTCCCACTCTACTGTAATATATGCTTTGGTAAAGTCTATTTTGAATGCACAACTCGTAACTTATACTTTTTTATTATAGTCTTTGAATATTTCTTGAGCTAGCATAATATTGTCACCTATACTTCTACCTGGAACATAGGCCCCTTGACTAGGATTGATTTTGTTTGGTGGAGTAATCCTCAATCTGTTAGCAAGGATCTTTGAGATGATCTTATGCATCATATTACAACAGGCAATTGGTCTGTATTTATTCAGTTTCTTACCATCCTTTTAAGTTCTTCTTGATCATTTACCAATTTTCCATCCTCATTCTCAAAACAAATAATACCATTTCTATTTCTCCTGCCTTGTATTACACTAAAAAAATATTTAGTGTTTATGTCACCTTGTTATAACTATAAGGTTCTTGACTTCTATTTCAACTGATCACTATATTCTTTAACAACTTTAAAGTATTGGCACAAATATGTCTTCTCTTTCTTAACAAGATTAGAATTATTAGGATTTTTAGCCAAATCCTTCTATGTCAAGGTTAGGTTCTTCAAAACTAGCTTCTGACTAAGTTTTAAAAGTTTTGAACTACACTTAAGAAGCTTTATACATTTAACTTTGACATGTTTTAACAACTGAACACATTGATAAGCTTTTGAGCCCCAAAAATTGATTTCAATATCATGTGCAATAATTAAATCAATCTGAGAATGTTTGAATAGTGAGTTGAAGAACCTAAAAGGAAATCTTCTACTAAAAGAGTTGCCTCTCAAAAGGAATTTGCTAGGTGTGTGATTCGAGAATAAAGGCTCTTCAAAGATTGTAAAACTATCTATAATTTGTGCAAGCCACTCATTATTCACTAAAATCTATCTAGCTTTCTTTTACGAGTTTATTGCCTTTCCTGTGGTTAATCAACGTGAAAGTAGGACCTTGATATCTCAAATCTATAGGACCTAGCATAAAAGTGAGAGTAGACAACTCCCTAATATCAGCATGTGTTATAATTCCTACTCCAACAGATTAAGAGAAACAGAGAAAACAATCAAAATCTCCTGTCACCATCCAAGGCATAGTATTGTTCAAATCAATATCGTGAAACTTCTTCTAGAAGCTGGCCTTTTTACACTCCCAATTAGTAGTATATACCATAGTTATTGCAACAGGGATGTTCAAAGATTTTAGGATAAGTTTACAGTGAATAAGCAGGTCATTATGGAACCATTTGGAAATAATCACATAATATGGATCCATTGCAACAATGAGCCTTTCATTAGGATGTTTAGAACGATTGCCCAAGGTTTTCCAATTTGCAGGCATAAAATTCAACCCCTTATAAATCACTCCCTCTTTAATCTTAGTTTCCACCAAACCAACAAAGTAGGAATGGCTAGCTCTAAGATAGTCTTTTAAAGCTAGTTGTTTATTGGGACAATTAAGTCCTCTAACACTCAATATAGTGAACACCATTAGGGATGAGAGAACTTAGTCCTCGTTTTAGATTTTTTATTTTTTGTCCCTACTGTCTGCCACTCTTCATTCTCATGTTTGGTCTCATTGTTGTTTTCCTTGTTTTCTTAAGTCTAAGTAACCACAACTAAAGTGCCATATCTATTTGCTATTATTTTTCCAATTGTATCTTCATAGGTTTGTACATTGTCACCCATTTTAACTACAACTTTAAAATTAATTGGTTTATGTTGTATGCCTTAAGATGACACTTCTTGCTAATATTGTATTTTTACACTACTAGTAGTTTCAATAAACTTAGAGGTTTAAGCAAGGTGAGATGCTACTTCACTTAGCTTAGCCATCTGTACTTTTAAAACATTGCTTTCCCCTACTACTTTTTCACACACATAATCATTTTCACCAGTTTCACCTGATGAAGTAAGTCACTGATGTGTGATAACTTCATCCAAATTTTCTTTTCAAACTTGTTTACTTTCTAGGATGGATTTGATTTCGTTCCTCTCTAGCTTAAAACCCATCTCCCATTTCCATAAAAACATAGGCTTTCCTTAAATATACCATAGTCCCAAAGCTATAACCTTACCTACCATTCTCTAAAGCAAACTAAAAGATGAACAAGTCATCTTCAGTTATTAGTGTAGATTGTAATCCCCATTTCATCCAAGTAGTGTCTACCTAATGTTGAATAACTAGGTAAGCTATTCTCTTCTCTAGGAAGTATCCCACAAGAGATATTTTCCATTTGCTTAAACCCTGCAATAAAACTTCATAAGGAGGCGAGACTCCAAGATGGCTTACCTGGCTTCTGAGGGTTAAGGGACTGCTGAGAGGTAGGCAGAGGAGGGAACTCCTCACTTTCTAGTAGGAGGTTCGACAAAAGAGGAACAACATCGGGTGACATTTACCTTAACGGTTACTTTTCATAACCTAGGTTTTGAGTTTGGGCAGGTGACATGCACATAAAATGACGTTATTTTGAGGAGAAAACAAGGTTGGAATAGGCTTATAGGAACAGAGGATTTCATGCCATCCAAGACCCCAAGACATCCTCTGAATTTTCTTCGTCAACCACTCATGGAGACAATTGCCTGGTGGAGGTACGGGGTTGTCAAACTAGTCGAGGAATCGGGCAACCCCATATAGTTCATAAACTGGGGTCCTTATGCCATTTTGTTCTATCCTCTAAGCTCAAATATCTGAAGCATGGTCTTTTCAACTCTACGTGAATAGAGAAGTTTTCTCTTTGGAAGAGTACTTTTCAAATTTCTGTTAAGTCTTGCTCACAAACTCTTATTGACTGCTTGATCCATGACATTTCAATTTCTAATTTTTAGCAACTCAGTTAGACAACATTCAAGGGTTTTTTCAAGTTTGTGAATTGAGTGACGCTTTTACCTTGTTCAATAAATGATATAACAGATATAATCTAACAAAGCTCATATTGGATAGGCTCCTTACATCCTTTTATTAGACACACAGGTTCAATGCTTTTGAAGTTAACCACCTAATAGTTTCTTCAAGTGATTAGCTTTCCATTTTGATAACTTCCTATCAAGCCAAGACTCTGAGAGCTAGAAATCCTAAGCCTTTTTGTTTTTGAGAAAATTTGGCTATGACAAATTAATTTTTCAATGATCCTTGAGGATTAGTGGAAGAAGTATCTCTTGTTGGTACTCTATGTAGTGCATAACACAAGCCTTTATTACGCACTCAAGACCTAACGTGAAAGGGAAGAAACAAAGAAAATATGAGAATACATGATTTCTAGTCCATGAGTTTCAATGAGCTTTTCGGAGCTAAGACGATTCCATTTTCTCGATAACCTTCACGAGAAACAATCATTATAATGTTGTTAATGCCTTTTTGTAGCGTTCTTAATAGGTGAACCTCTCAATGAGTCAGAGTATCCGTATATTCATGATTTGCTTAAGTAGCTACAGGAGACCTTAACCTTATATATATAGCATCCATATTGAGTTTCCTCATAATAGGCCTAATATAGACCTGGTCTATACTGATTAAGGTCCATTTTTCTCGTTGGACTTTAGCCTATTAATCCACATCCTTTATTAGACTACTTTATTATCTTTGTCCCAATCAAATTCGATTTGCTTAATCGTAAATTTATTAAAACCATCAAAATTGTAATTAATTGTTGTCCATCCTTAAGAAAAATTTCTAACATTCTTCCCCTTGGATAATAATTAATTACATTAATTGTAATGATGATAAAACTAATAAAAAAGGTTAAGCAAATCACTGCATAGATTGACCAAGTCTAAAAAACCATTTGAGCCAAAGATAATGAAAGTCCATTTTGTCCCTTAAGGCTTTCGATGTCGTAAAATATCAAATGCATGTGTCATATATGACATAGGTCTAATATAATCACAAATATATAATACCTTACTAACATAAATGAAAAAATAGAGTGTAGCAAACTAGGATGATACCTAGATGATCTAAAATGTATCATCTTTCTGTTTCTAGGTTGCAATTTCTCTGAACTTTATGTTAAACTACAATAGAGAATTTTTTTTCTCTCTCTGAATGTTAAACTTCATTAAAGAAAACTTATTTTCTCCCACTAAATACTAAACTCTATTAGAGAAAACCCCTATTGGATTAAACACTTAGATCCACCTATGTCATGTCAAAACCTTTCATACATTAAAATGTATGTGTCCTAATGACATAGGCCTAAGGTTAATCTGTATATATGCCCAATGACCTTTAAAATGCTTAAGATTGACATAAATCTTAAAACTTTCACCTGTATTATGACAATATATAACATGTATAGACTGAGAGAAAAATTATGATAATCTTTATTAATAAAACACTGTCATAATATATGAGAAACATACAAATTTACAAGGAGAAAACACGATGATCCCTAACTAATAGTAGTTAAGGACTTCAACACACCCATATTGTATACTTGTCTCTCAAAAACATATAGGTAAAGTCTCCTTTAGTTAAAGGATCAACAAACATATCCTTAATCCTCAAATGCTTAACCTCAATGTCACCTTTTTGGATCAATTCCTTTATGTTCAAATACCTAACCTTCAAATGGTTCAACCTTTTGAAATTTTTATTGTTGTTACTAAACAACACAATAGAAAAATTATCACAATACAATCAAATGGGTCTAGCTACTGAATCAACCATAAACAACACAAAATAAAAATTTTATCTAAATTGTCTGTGAAGCATCCCTATAACATGATACAAACTTTGTGTGCATAGTTAAGGAAGTCACTAATGTCTGCTTGACACTCTTCCACGATACTACACCATTCGCTGTGTAAAAATATATCCCAATTTGTACTTCCTGTCAACCGAACACGTAATAAAGTCCAAACCTGTATACATTATGAGGTTCAAATTGTTGAATTTCCTATATGTCAATATGTAACCTTTAGTGAAATATGTATTCTTTAGTAAACTTTAGATATCTCAAAACTCTTTTGACTGCATATCAGTCATCTAATATTGGATTAACTACATACCTTCTTAGCAGTCCAAAAGCAAATGCAATGTTTAGCCTAATGCACACTTGGGCATACATCATGCTACCAACCGCAATAGAATATGGAATATTCCTCATAGCCTCTCTCTTTAGCTTATTCTTTGGACACTGTGCTAATGGTAATCTCTCTCCATGAGATATAGGTGCTATATCAGGCTTGCAATTAGCCATATTAATCCTTTATAGTACTCGCTCAAAGTATGCTCTCTGTGAGAGGCCTAATGGGTCTTAGGATCTGGCTTGGAGAATTTAAAAACCGAGGAAAAAAGATGCTTCACCAAAGTCCTTCATGCCGAAATGCTTGCCCAAAAGTTGCTTAACCTCTTGCATATAGCCAAGTCATTTGATGCCAGCAAGATATCATCCACTCAAAAAATTAAAAAGATAACTTTGCTCCCCTTTAGTTTGTAGTACAAGCACCTTTCAACTTTATTTTCCACAAAGTCAAAATAGGTATCAACCTCATTAAATTTAAGGTACCATTGTCGAAAGGCCTATTTTAAACCATATATGGATTTGCTCAGCTTACTAACTGTACCAGTTCTATCTTGATCCTGAAATTGTTTAGGTTATTCCATATAGAACTTTTCATAAAGGTCTCCATTTAGGAAAGCAGTTTTTACATCTATCTAAAGTAGATCTATATCATAATGAGCTACTATTGCCATATTACTCAAAATGCATCCTTAGAGGATACATGAGAGAAGGTGACATTAAAGTCAATCCCTTCTCTTTGAGTGAACCTTTTGGCAATCAATCAAGCCTTAAACTCTACAACTTTATCTTGAGAGTCCTTGTTGGTCTTGAAAATCCATTTGCAACTGACGAATTTGCAATTCTGATACAAATCAACAAGCTTCCGTACCTTATTATGCTTTATATATTGCATTTCTTCCTTCATTGCATCCCACTAAAATTCTACATTGGGTCTAGAAATAGCTTATGAGAAAGTGACCGGATCTATAACATATCTGATATCATAGCCTTGTTCACCCAAATAGACTATCTAATAAGATAAAATAGCAAGTTGCCTTACTGTAACGGATCTCCTTAACAAAATTGGTTCTTATACCTCAGGAACTATTGAGTAAGTTTTACTTCTAATAAAACCCCCAATATCTGCAAATATACGGATCATAAACTTGTAATATTAAAGGTGTCGATCTTACGAAGAAATAGTTAGAACTAAGTGAACCTAACTTTTTCTAAGGTATCGGGATATGAATTGAATGAAAATAAAATATCCAAAATTTGAAACAATTAAATGAAACTAAGAAAATAATCAAATAACAAATGAGCTACCACAGATATGTGAGGAACATCAAGGATGAAGCTTAGGATTCATTCTATCATCATTTTTCTCCCTAATGCTTAATGATATGTTTTAAGGTTACCTGAAGGTTTGTTGTGCGTCATTCCTTATTGGAGGACTAAAGGTTAAGAGGAAAAAATGTGCCACCTCTATCGGCCCCCCCAC